>JALIZF010001137.1:0-162819 GCA_029948255.1 Telmatactis stephensoni
ATGATGATGATGATGATGATGATAAATATGATAATGATAAAGAATATTATAAGATATTGGTGTTCTGATAGCAAGAGTTAGATAAAGCAAAAGTCGCTGTGTCTGCTAACTCGTCCAAGCCCATACCTTCTTCTGGTGACAGAAAGAACACAACCAAATTAATGAATGAAAATGAAAAACTCAGGAAAGAGCTGAAAAAGGTTTGTAACTTATCGTCTTCAAATTGTACTAAAATCTTGATGATTCAGTCTTTTGACCATCAAAGAATAGCTTACATCGTGTCTAAACGGCCACTTCAGAATTGTTGTAAAGTTCGATTGTAGTTTTGCTCCAGTATTGTCGCAATTCTATTCTTGATGGGTATTATTTTGCCTTCACAGGAGAAAGAGGAAAGTGAAAAACTTCGAGTTGCTGTTGCAAATTCCGAAACGACAAAAACGGAACTCGTGCAAGAACTTGAACAAGTAGGTTTAGAACAAACTAGCCATGTTGTTTTGAATATGCAGATGAACCTCCCCTTGCAATCTCTCGTAAATGAACGCTTTTACTCAATACAAAAACCAAGTCAGTTCTCATTCACATTATTGTAGTTGGATCCTCTGTTATTAATTGCCTCTTTGTTTTAAGGCACATGAGAGGTTGTCTGGTACAAACTTAGAAGGCATGAATACAAAAGAGTGGAAGTCGGTGGTATTACCAAAAGTTTATGAAGACAAAATGCAAAACTTCAAACAGAACTTGAGAAAAAGGTGTTGTGATTATCACATAACCCCTGTTCTCTAAAATGTCAGCAATGTTTCCCCTCTCCTCTCCTCTCTCCTCTCTGCTCTGCTCTGCTCTGCTCTGCTCTGCTCTGCTCTGCTCTGCTCTGCTCTGCTCTGCTCTGATCTGATCTGCTCTGCTCTGCTCTGCTCTGCTCTGCTCTGCTCTGCTCTGCTCTGCTCTGCTCTGCTCTGTACTGCAATTCATCTTAATATCATCAACTTAATATCATATCTTTTAATGCAATTGCAGACAAATCTTTTAAAAGATATAAAGTCCTATTTAAAAGGCGCCGCACAGAGAGAAACAGAATTGTTGAAGAAGCAACAAGAACTGGAAGAAAAGGTTTGGCCAAGATGTAGCCATTTCTAAAAAGTTTTCTTGTTTGTGTTGATTCATTTATTTGTGTCTATATCTGCTCCTTTCTTTGTTTGCAAACAAACGTTGCGCTGCCGCGAAAAATGGTCATTACAACTTTTCTCGCGTTACATTGGCTCAACACTTATAATAAATAATCATTTACAGCATATCCACATAGTGGTTCTTCATCTGCTGGTACTCACACTCACTACCTCTACATTAAATATTTTTCATACATCGCTCAACTCACATGTTGATTTTTGCTGAGGGAGGAAAAACCGGAGAACCTGGAGAAAAAACCCTCGTGGCATGGTAGAGAACAACACATCAAACTCAATTCACATATGATCCAAACTCGCCTGAATGAACAAAGCGAAAACTTTATATTTTCACGGATTTTTAACTCGTGCATTGCACATCCGCGAGATATTTTGCTGAAGGTTTTGAATTTCGTACTGCTGATGCAACTCGAAATGATTTGTCTGACAATTAGTGTCTGTCTCTGTCTCACTGTTGCAATCGCTGAACTATTTTTTTTCTGCGATCGGGTTGATCTATGGAATTATGTAATATGTATTTGTCTCAGTTTGTATGTATGGGGCATTACCAGCTTCGACCTACATTCCTCTCGGACCATTAGAAAAGTGATTTGGGGAAGAGGGGAGACCCCCAAAAAATTCATGCGAGGAAAAAAGAGAAGAAAAAACTCTTGCAGAAGGCAATAATGGTCCGTCCTAAAAGTGGAACCAAGCTTTACTCTATTGCACGTCTAATCAACATGTATTATGTTGTTATAGATAACAGTTTTAGAAAGATTTCCTACGAACATTAAAGTAGATAGCGACCTTGTAAAAGAACTGCAGACTTCAAGGTGAGTATGACATTTTTCCTCTTTTTTAATTTTGGGATTCCTTTGTTGGCCGTCCGAGGAAACTAGGCCAGAAAGTACAGGAAGCCCGTCGATGAGAATGACCACAGGAAGCCCAAAAATAAGAGAAACATAAACAGACGTTTGGAGGAGACTGAGCATGACTTTTTGCTTCGTCGTTCGATCGTTCGCCTGTCATCCATTTATCGTTCATTTATTATTCGATCTAGTGAGTCAGTTAAGATGAAAGCGGAGATACAGATCTTTTGCGTAATAGTAGAAGTACGAGAGATTTCACTTGTCTAAACAAAGTCTCCTTCGCCTAAATAAATTGATTTTTTTTCTCACTAGATTACGTGTGGCAAGCCTAGAATCTGAAAAAGAAACGATTTTAAATGAAATGCAGCAACTGCGACAGATGAGCCAAGCTGGAGAGTTACCACGTGATCTGGTAAGTCACGTGGCAATAAGTTACATAAGCTAATTCCAATCACTTAAATTTTGTTGCAAGATTGTAAGACATTTTGAACGATTTTTAGATTTTGCAGTTTGTGCAATAAAATGTTGCAAATTAATAAAATTGAGCGAAATTTCAAGATTTCAGAATCCTACATTTTAGAAATAGGCTCTGAGGAGGATTACGTATATTTAACACTGGGAAAAAAATCAAAAAAACAAAAGCAACAACAAAATAAAACAAAAACAAAATAAAAAAACAAACAAAACACAAAAAAACAAAACAACAAAAAAAACGAAGGAAAGAAAGAAGAAAACAGAATAACGAAAGTTCACGGAAATTAAAGAAAGCAAAATATTGAGGAGGGGAATTGTGAATTTTTGTAGATTGCATCAATTGCTAATCGATATTGTTTTTTGTGACAGGATCACGAAGAAGTTATTGACAAAGTAAGAAAATATGACAAGATGGTGGCAGACGATGTTGAATTAAAGTAAGTGCTTTTTGTAAGAAATACGTTGCGTTTACTTGCGTAAAGTGGGTAGCACCCGCAACCCTCATCGACTTACGTTCTTGTCTGATCGCGGCCTCGCAGCGCCAAGAAAATCCATACCGTAACGAATACCCCCCGATCACACAATGTTTACTCATTATCTAGTAGTGCGAGGGGTAGTCCTTTACTCCCAATTGATGAATTTGATGTATTGCGTTATATATTAAAGGACAATTAAAAACATTTTCTTTTCACAGTACAAAATTAAAAACCGTTGAACTAGAAAGAGACAGGTTATCCAACGAGTTAAAAAGGTCCGTAAAAAGTGTTTATTTCAGTGTCCTATGTTTTCTAGCGCTTGCGCTCTAATTGGTGACACCGCTGTACTCTCACACACACTACCACTACAGTCTAACATTCTGTGCATACAACTCTCAGCTCACTAGTTCGCTTCTATTGAGGAAGGAAATTCAGAGGACCCGGAGAAAAAACCCTCGAATAGAGAGAACAAACTAAACAAAACTGCTAGAAAGCTGTTCTAAATTTCACTACCATCGGGGGTACGTAAATCCAGACAAAATCATGCCAACAATTCTGGCAATGATTGTAGATCGACTGTGCTCTAAATCCTTGCCACGACTCAGAGATAATTTATTCAAATGTATTTTTTTCAGCTACAAAAAGAACTTGAATCCTTTGATCCAGCATTCTTTGAAGAAATTGAAGACCTGAAAATATAATTATCAAAAATCTGTCGAGAGGAATGTTCTCTACGAGAGACAACTAAAGCAGTTCTCAAGACAGTTTGGTGTTGATGTAAATATTCCATCTGATGATGAAGGCAGTTGACAGTCCTTCATGATGTATTATAGTGTAATTATTTTGTATGGGTGTATATTTTCTATATTGTATAAAGTCGTGTATATACTTCATACATCCATATTTACATTACCCACCATTTTAACCATGTGATTTGTATCTATTAATCAATGTTCTGTCCCACTGGTTTTCAATAGCTATTTATTGTCAAAATGTACATGTAAATTAAAAAAAGGCAAACAGGATTCATAACATTTACAAACAGAGATTAGAAAGAAACAATTGTGCATACCCTTGGATACTCGATAAACACTAATGCAAATTAATTCCAAATACATCTCTACTCATTTGTTCCCTAATTTGTGCGTCAAGGTAATTGAAACAAATTTTAGTAACACGGAAAATATATTGACTTATAAAACTCCTTAAGGACGGTGGCCCCATAATGGCGAACCATTTTTTTTCCTGTTATTTTATATTTACTTTGTAGAATGGGTAAAGGTTAATTCACGAAAAAAATCTGGGGGTATCCATGCATTTTACGGAGATAATTTAAATGGTAAACATGGCCAATAACCGCTGACCAGCGATTTTTCGAATTTTTAATATAATATAATTTTTTCCAATGTTACTCATAAAGAAGTACAACGAAAGTAATAAAAGCTTCTCAAGATTGAATCCTTCAAAATAAAAGCAAAAAACGATATTATTGAAAGTACTGGTACAAGTTTTTTTTTCAATTTTTTGACTTATTTTTAATCAGTTCTTAGGAAACTTGACGTCAAATGCTATTTCTGAGAAAAATATATCGTGAATCTTTTTTTTTTTGGTTTAATTTTTTGAATAAATATAGCTTAGTTAATCTAAAACCGAGTGAGAAAATAAAATTATGGGGTATCCATGCGATTTAAAAAGTTATTTGCTGAGAAACGCGCGAAATCTTATTAGAATTTGCCTAAATAACCATAAAATCCCCACCCCTCCATAGAGAGTGGCAAGGAATACAATGCATTATGGGACATTTCCAAGATGGCGGCCAAACGGTAGTCTTTATTTCCGGTTGTAAAAAGAGCCATTTTTCATGCGCCTTTAATCATCTAGAATGAATCCAACTTTAGAATATGAGAAACCATGTTTTTTTCTTCTCAAAATCAGATTTTTCTTTTGCAAAAGTCGTAAAACTAGTGTGTTTTCACGATGGTTTTTGTGCGAACACGATATCCGAAAAAAACGTTTGTTAAGGTCCGGTAATACGAGCAACAAAATCGTGCAACTTGTCGCGCAGCATTGTTGCGTTGCAAGTTGCAGAGCAAATGTTGCTCGTATTACCACCCCGCGTGCAACAAATTTTCTTTGTTGCACGAAGTAGAAGCACTGTCTACTTTTTGCAACAAAGAAAATTTGTTGCGCACGGGGTGGTAATACGAGCAACATTTGCTCTGCAACTTGCAACGCAACAATGTTGCGCGACAAGTTGCACGATTTTGTTGCTCGTATAACCAGGCCTTTATTCAAATTTGTGTGACGTCGCGCGCGCGCTCGTTGAGTCAAATGCGCAGAACACAATTGCGCGCTGGAAATATGGGCCACCGTCCTTAAAATAACCAAGGTAATAACAAGCATGACCTTAAGTTAAGGAATAAAAAAACGGTTTCCTGTGTCTGATAGCTTGATCAAAACACTTGTGATGTTGTTCCCAACATCACAAGTGTTTTGATCAGGCTATCAGACTCGGGAAACCGTTTTTTATTCCTTAATTATAAAGTAACTAACACGCAAATAGACGAATTTCAATATAGGAAAAAGAAAACACTGGCGAAAAAAACAAATTGACGTGAGCGTGTTTGATACTCTCATCAAACACGGGTTTTCAGCCAATCAGAGCGCGTGTTATATAAGAGTTATTTTATAATTTGAAAATACTGTTATATTTTCCTCTATGAACTGAAAAGGAAATATCTTTTTTTTAACCGGAAATATCCAGAATTTCTTTTTAGCTTCATCCGTTGCAAGAGTTTTCCTCGATCGTTTGAGAGACGGTTTCAATCATAATGATTCGCGACCGGCCACAGTGATTATCAATTGATGCCACATAATCGATGACAAATTATGAATCAATTATGAATTCGTATATGCTGTTAATTGGTTATAAATATTAATAAATATTAATTAATTGCTGATCAGTCAGTTAATTATTGATTAATTAGTTTATAAGTTAATAATTTAAAAGGTGAACAAAAGTGCAAAACAGAATGTAACGGCCCGCGGTCTTACATTAAGAAATCGTATACTACGTATATATATGGCCAGGAATTACGGACATCGTTTTTGAATTAATTAAAAAAATATGAATAAACTTTGACGCTTCAATGAACGCATACAAATCAACGAAAAAAATACTCAGCTTGAAGCGTTTTGGAAGTGAAAATGAACGCATAAAGATTTCACCTATTTGCTTCAAATTTAATATTGGTGATGTATAACAACCATATTTTATGAATCCAACTACGCAAATAATGTTCCCGTTTTCGATTTAGAGATATGACGCTTTTAATATGTGTATTTTCGCAGTTTGGCAATGAAAAGCAAAAGGGAAAGGTTTATCATAGAGGTCCGGCTGATGAATTTGTTATAGAGAAAAAATGATGATGTCTACTGTGCAAATCTATTTGGGCAATTTTGGTTATGATAACTGGTCATCCTTGAAATATTCGGATTTACACTCGCTATAAGAAGATGTATGGAGAACTGTTTGTGATTATTCTTCGTATGAAAATGATCAAAAAGGAAAGGTAGTAGTTTAAGTTTTGAATACAATTTGTATTCTGATAGTTCTTAGAGATGTAGGACTTAATAGATTGATTTGGGCTTTTGTAAGAATTTAAGTTTCAGAAACTATATCCGCGAATATATCTTTTCCTCGGGCTATTTCTTTGCAAAAAAAAACCGCCATTTTGTTTTTCTCGGTAAGTACTTGGTGTATGCTACACCAAGTGTATCAATATATATACACTATCATACTGTATTCTAATGTATCCTAGTGTATCCTAGTGTACCCCACTGTATCATAGTGTATCCCACTGTATCCTAGTGTATCCTAGTGTATCCCACTGTATCATAGTGTATCCCACTGTATCCTAGTGTATCCTAGTGTATCCCACTGTATCCTAGTGCATCCTACTGTACCCTAGTGAATCCTAGTGAATCTTAGTGTATCCTAGTGAATCCTACTGTATCCTACTGTATCCTACTGTATCCTACTGTATCCTAATGTATCCTAGTGTATCCTAGTGTATCCTACCGTATCCTTGTATATCCTACTGTAACCTAATGTATGCAGGTGTATCCTACTGTATCCTAGTGTATCCTTCTGTATCCCAGTGTATCCTAGTGTATCCTAGTGTATCCTTCTGTACCCTACTGTATCCTAGGGTATCCTAGTGTATCCTAGGGTATCCTACTGTATCCCAGTGTATCCTAGTGTATCCCAGTGTATCCTAGTGCATCCTCCTGTATCCTCCTGTATCCTAGTGTATCCTATTGTATCCTACCATATCCTACTGTATCCTAGTGTATCCTACTGTATCCTACTGTATCCTAGTGTATCCTACTGGATCCTAGTGTATCCTACTGTATCCCAGTGTATCCTAGTGTATCCCAGTGTATCCTAGTGCATCCTCCTGTATCCTCCTGTATCCTAGTGTATCCTTCTGTATCCCAGTGTATCCTAGTGTATCCTAGTGTATCCTTCTGTACCCTACTGTATCCTAGGGTATCCTAGTGTATCCTAGGGTATCCTACTGTATCCCAGTGTATCCTAGTGTATCCCAGTGTATCCTAGTGCATCCTCCTGTATCCTCCTGTATCCTAGTGTATCCTACCATATCCTACTGTATCCTAGTGTATCCTACTGTATCCTACTGTATCCTAGTGTATCCTACTGGATCCTAGTGTATCCTAGTGTATCCTACTGTATCCTACTGTATCCTAGTGTATCCTAGTGTATCCTACTGTATCCCACTGTATCCTACTGTATCCTCCTGTATCCTAGTGTATCCTATTGTATCCTACCATATCCTACTGTATCCTAGTGTATCCTACTGTATCCTACTGTATCCTAGTGTATCCTACTGGATCCTAGTGTATCCTAGTGTATCCTACTTTATCCTACTGTATCCTAGTGTATCCTAGTGTATCCTACTGTATCCCACTGTATCCTACTGTATCCTCCTGTATCCTAGTGTATCCTATTGTATCCTACCATATCCTACTGTATCCTAGTGTATCCTACTGTATCCTACTGTATCCTACTGTATCCTAGTGTATCCTAGTGTATCCTACTGGATCCTAGTGTATCCTAGTGTATCCTACTGTATCCTACTGTATCCTAGTGTATCCTAGTGTATCCCACTGTATCCTACTGTATCCTACTGTACCCTAGTGAATCCTAGTGAATCTTAGTGTATCCTAGTGTATCCTGCTGTATCCTACTGTATCCTTGTATATCCTACTGTAACCTAATGTATGCAGGTGTATCCTACTGTATCCTAGTGCATCCTCCTGTATCCTCCTGTATCCTCCTGTATCCTCCTGTATCCTAATGTATCCTCCTGTATCCATCTGTATCCTAGTGTATCCTCCTGTATCCTCCTGTATCCTCCTGTATCCTCCTGTATCCTCCTGTATCCTCCTGTATCCTCCTGTATCCTCCTGTATCCATCTGTATCCTAGGGTATCCTACTGTATCCTACTGTATCCTAGTGTATCCTACTGTATCCTAGTGTATCCTAGTGTATCCTAGTGTATCCCACTGTATCCTAGTGTATCCTAGGGTATCCTAGTGTATCCTAGTGTATCCTAGTGCATCCTAGTGTATCCTAGGGTATCCTACTGTATCCTACTGTACCCTAGTGAATCCTACTGAATCCTAGTGTATCCTAGTGTATCCCACTGTATCCTAGTGTATCCCACTGTATCCTAGTGTAACCCACTGTATCCTAGTGTATCCTAGTGTATCCTAGGGTATCCTACTGTATCCTCCTGTACCCTAGTGTATCCCACTGTATCCTTGTGTATCCTAGTGTATCCTGCTGTATCCTAGTGTATCCTACTGTATCCTAATGTATCCTACTGTATCCTAGTGTATCCTACCGTATCCTACTGTATCCTAATGTATCCTAGTGCATCCTAGTGTATCCTAGTGTATCCTAGTGTATCCTAGGGTATCCTAGGGTATCCTAGTGTATCCTAGTGTATCCTAGTGTATCCTCGTGTATCCTAGTGTATCCTCCTGTATCCTACTGTATCTTCCTGTATCCTACTGTATCTTCCTGTATCCTACTGCATCCTAGTGTATCCTACAGTATCCTAATGTATCCTAGTGTATCCTAGTGTATCCTAGTGTATCCTACTGCATCCTAGGGTATCCTACTGTATCCTACTGTATCTTGCTGTACCCTACTGTATCCTAGTGTATCCTTCTGTACCCTACTGTATCCTAGGGTATCCTGCTATATCCTAGGGCATCCTACTGTATCCTACTATATCCTACTGTACCCTAGTGCATCCTAGTGAATCCTAGTGTATCTTAGTGTAACCTAGTGTATCCTAGTGTATCCTAGTGTATCCTAGTGTATCCCAGTGTATCCTACTGCATCTTACTGCATCCTAGTGCATCCTACTACATAATAGTGTACCCTAGTGTATCCTACTGTATTCTAGTGTATCCTAGTGTATCCTACTGTATCCTAGTGTATCCTTCTGTATCCCAGTGTATCCTAGTGTATCCTAGTGTATCCTTCTGTACCCTATCCTATCCTAGGGTATCCTAGTGTATCCTAGTGTATCCCACTGTATCCTATTGTATCCTAGTGTATCCTAGTGTATCCTATTGGATCCTAGTGTATCCTAGTGTATCCTACTGTATCCTAGTGTATCCTAGTGTATCCTACCATATCCTCCTGTATCCTAGTGTATCCTAGTGTATCCTACTGGATCGTAGTGTATCCTACTGGATCGTAGTGTATCCTAGTGTATCCTACTGTATCCTATTGTATCCTATTGTATCCTAGTGTATCCTAGTGTATCCTAGTGTATCCTACCATATCCTCCTGTATCCTAGTGTATCCTAGTGTATCCTACTGGATCGTAGTGTATCCTACTGGATCGTAGTGTATCCTAGTGTATCCTACTGTATCCTATTGTATCCTATTGTATCCTAGTGTATCCTATTGGATCCTAGTGTATCCTAGTGTATCCTACTGTATCCTATTGTATCCTAGTGTATCCTAGTGTATCCTCCTGTATCCTAGTGTATCCCAGTGTATCCTAGTGCATCCTCCTGTATCCTAGTGTATCCTATTGTATCCTACCATATCCTACTGTATCCTACTGTATCTTAGTGTATCCTAGTGTATCCTACTGTATCCTTCTGTATCCCAGTGTATCCTAGTGTATCCTAGTGTATCCTTCTGTACCCTACTGTATCCTAGGGTATCCTACTGTATCCTACTGTAGCATAGTGCATCCTAGTGAATCCTAGTGTATCCTAGTGTATCCTAGTGTATCCTAGTGCATCCTACTGCATCCTAGTGTATCCTACTGTATCCTAGTGTATCCTCCTGTATCCTAGTGTATCCCAGCGTATCCTAGTGCATCCTCCTGTATCCTTGTGTATCCTAGTGTATCCTACCATATCCTACTGTATCCTACTGTATCCTAGTGTATCCCAGTGTATCCTAGTGTATCCTACTGGATTCTAGTGTATCCTAGTGTATCCTACTGTATCCTATTGTATCCTAGTGTATCCTAGTGTATCCTACTGTATCCTTGTGTATCCTCCTGTATCCTAGTGTATCCTGCTGTATCCTAGTGTATCCTAGTGTATCCTAGTGTATCGTACTGTATGCTACTGTATCCTAAGGTATCCTGCTGTATCCTACTGTATCCTAGTGTATCCTAGGATATCCTACTGTATCCTAGTGTATCCTACTGCATCCTACTGCATCCTAATGTATCCTACTGTATCCTACTGTATCCTACTGTATCCCAGTGTATCCTACTGCATCCTAGTGTACCCTAGTGTATCCTACTGTACCCTAGTGCATCCTAGTGCATCCTAGTGTATCTTAGTGTAACCTAGTGTATCCTAGTGTATCCTAGTGTATCCCAGTGTATCCTACTGCATCTTACTGCATCCTAGTGCATCCTACTACATCCTAGTGTACCCTAGTGTATCCTACTGTATCCTAGTGTATCCTAGTGTATCCTACTGTATCCTAGTGTATCCTTCTGTATCCCAGTGTATCCTAGTGTATCCTAGTGTATCCTTCTGTACCCTACTGTATCCTAGTGTATCCTAGTGTATCCCACTGTATCGTAGTGTATCCCAGTGTATCCTAGTGTATCCCAGTGTATCCTAGTGCATCCTCCTGTATCCTAGTGTATCCTATGGTATCCTACCATATCCTACTGTATCCTAATGTATCCTACTGTATCCTAGTGTATCCTAGTGTATCCTACTGGATCCTAGTGTATCCTAGTGTAGCATCCTGATTAGCATGGCCATGCTATTTTCACAGTCATACAAAAACTGCTTCATTTGTGGTAAAATAAAGTGAACTAATAAAGTTGGATTGCTGCATGCACATGTCACATGCAACCCAAGAATAGAAAAACTGTGATATTGATGGTGGTTGTGATGACAGTTTTTGTTTTAATAATGGGGATTTGAATCTACTTGATGAATAAGCCCCCCTTGAAATGTGTTTTAGCCGAAGTTCTATTACCTATTAATCATATTCATTTTGAAATCACAATAAAGATTCAAACTCTTTTATCAGGGTGCAGTTCCAAAATGACTTTATTATTAACGATCCTATATCCAATCTTAGATACACCATGAAAAAATTTAGCTTCAAATCCTGTTATTTGATTGGTTGATTTTCTTGAAATCTGCTATGTGATTGGCGGACAAAATGATGCTATTAATGATTCAAAATAGTGCGATAAATGCTTAAATCGCACACTTTTTAACCAATCAGATTGCAGAATTTGTGAGTGATTTCAAAATGGATATGATTACAGTAGTTAATGTTGGTTGTAGAGTTTTAAGGTGTGACACCTTAAATCAATCTATGTAAAACTATTTTAAACCTATATCGAATAATTTGAATTTCATGATTGCTTACAATTGTGCAGTTTTGGGTTATTTGAAATGCAATGATCTTCAATCTGAAAATTCGAACTACTTATTAACATTATTAATAATATACATGAAAAATTTACTCGATTCTGATTGGTTGAGAGCAGCGATGTTAATCGTTAACACGGCAGGAAAAAGTAATTGTACTACAATGCAAATTAAAAAAGTAATTGCACTTCCGTAAAAACTGATAGTACCAAACAAAAAACAAAGAAATATCCATACGACAAAAATATTTTCTGACTCGCTATCGCCAGTATTTTTGGCGGGAACTTGTACATTCAAACAGCGCGCGTTGCCAAATGTCTCGCCATTCAAACAAAAGCGATTGTCAGTCAAAGTGAAGTGAAACTCTGACAAATTTAGTGCAGTAAACTGGAGTATCTGTGTTTATTACATCGAGTGATTATAAAGAAAGTTTTTTTTCACTTTTGGGAGTCTAACGTTGGCAAGTGAAGGAGCCTAGACTCTATCTTTACAAAGAAAAAAAGCCCAAAACTGCTTTTTGGTATGAAGACAGATTCATACGCCATTTGCTAAACTCATCAGCAAACTTACAAGATTTGCAAGATTTACTGTGCATTAATCTTAATCAACATTAACCTGGAAACCTTAAAGCAACTGATATAATGCATTTCTCATAAAGGCATTGGGCTGGAAATGTTGAGAATATTTGTGTTGTATTGTTTGTTTCTGAAATAACTATATAACACTATATACAGTACTAGGCATTTCCTTAAAAAGTTCTAACATATCGTCCAAACATTAATATTCTTGGGCAGATATGCCAATATTGATACTTATGTAGCACACTTACTTTATGTTTTTATCATAATATTTTGTTCCCACTAATGTTGTCTTGTTGTGTTTAGAGTTTGTGGCATTTGACAAAAATGAAGAAAGGAATGAACAGATCAACAAAGGATGCAACTGCGGTCTGATGGCAAAGCAAAGAGGAAAGGAAATTTTCTTTTCATGTGAAACCATTAGATGCACTTGCTTGAAAAAAGGAGACAAGTGCACAAGAAGATGCAGGTGTGTGCACTGCAACAATCATGCTCCACAACAGGTCAATGGCTCAAGACCTCCAGTGAAAGGGTGCAAATGTGGCACAACAAAAAAGAAAGATCCTAACTACAAAGCTTGCATTGATTTATTGCAGAGAAAGTCAAAATGTCCTTGTTTGCAAAAGAAAAGCTTTTGTACTGCTATTTGCCAGTGTTTTAACTGTGAAAATAATCAGCATGGGTCAAATGAAACACCAATTACTCCACATAGCAAGAGTAGAAAGAGAACAAAGCATGATGATTACAAGCGTTCCAAAGGTGTAGAATTTTTAGTTGAAAGTGGTTTTGAGGCAAAAGGTGGTCCATGGACATCACTAGAAACTGGGTAAGTACTTGGTGTATGCTACACCAAGTGTATCAATATATATACACTATCATACTGTATTCTAATGTATCCTAGTGTATCCTAGTGTATCCCACTGTATCATAGTGTATCCCACTGTATCCTAGTGTATCCTAGTGTATCCCACTGTATCATAGTGTATCCCACTGTATCCTAGTGTATCCTAGTGTATCCCACTGTATCCTAGTGCATCCTACTGTACCCTAGTGAATCCTAGTGAATCTTAGTGTATCCTAGTGAATCCTACTGTATCCTACTGTATCCTACTGTATCCTACTGTATCCTAATGTATCCTAGTGTATCCTAGTGTATCCTACCGTATCCTTGTATATCCTACTGTAACCTAATGTATGCAGGTGTATCCTACTGTATCCTAGTGTATCCTTCTGTATCCCAGTGTATCCTAGTGTATCCTAGTGTATCCTTCTGTACCCTACTGTATCCTAGGGTATCCTAGTGTATCCTAGGGTATCCTACTGTATCCCAGTGTATCCTAGTGTATCCCAGTGTATCCTAGTGCATCCTCCTGTATCCTCCTGTATCCTAGTGTATCCTATTGTATCCTACCATATCCTACTGTATCCTAGTGTATCCTACTGTATCCTACTGTATCCTAGTGTATCCTACTGGATCCTAGTGTATCCTACTGTATCCCAGTGTATCCTAGTGTATCCCAGTGTATCCTAGTGCATCCTCCTGTATCCTCCTGTATCCTA
The DNA here is from genome assembly GCA_029948255.1 of Telmatactis stephensoni. NCBI lineage: Eukaryota > Metazoa > Cnidaria > Anthozoa > Actiniaria > Isophelliidae > Telmatactis > Telmatactis stephensoni. The sequence continues at coordinate 14,089 of JALIZF010001137.1, forward strand.
GTGTATCCTTCTGTATCCCAGTGTATCCTAGTGTATCCTAGTGTATCCTTCTGTACCCTACTGTATCCTAGGGTATCCTAGTGTATCCTAGGGTATCCTACTGTATCCCAGTGTATCCTAGTGTATCCCAGTGTATCCTAGTGCATCCTCCTGTATCCTCCTGTATCCTAGTGTATCCTACCATATCCTACTGTATCCTAGTGTATCCTACTGTATCCTACTGTATCCTAGTGTATCCTACTGGATCCTAGTGTATCCTAGTGTATCCTACTGTATCCTACTGTATCCTAGTGTATCCTAGTGTATCCTACTGTATCCCACTGTATCCTACTGTATCCTCCTGTATCCTAGTGTATCCTATTGTATCCTACCATATCCTACTGTATCCTAGTGTATCCTACTGTATCCTACTGTATCCTAGTGTATCCTACTGGATCCTAGTGTATCCTAGTGTATCCTACTTTATCCTACTGTATCCTAGTGTATCCTAGTGTATCCTACTGTATCCCACTGTATCCTACTGTATCCTCCTGTATCCTAGTGTATCCTATTGTATCCTACCATATCCTACTGTATCCTAGTGTATCCTACTGTATCCTACTGTATCCTACTGTATCCTAGTGTATCCTAGTGTATCCTACTGGATCCTAGTGTATCCTAGTGTATCCTACTGTATCCTACTGTATCCTAGTGTATCCTAGTGTATCCCACTGTATCCTACTGTATCCTACTGTACCCTAGTGAATCCTAGTGAATCTTAGTGTATCCTAGTGTATCCTGCTGTATCCTACTGTATCCTTGTATATCCTACTGTAACCTAATGTATGCAGGTGTATCCTACTGTATCCTAGTGCATCCTCCTGTATCCTCCTGTATCCTCCTGTATCCTCCTGTATCCTAATGTATCCTCCTGTATCCATCTGTATCCTAGTGTATCCTCCTGTATCCTCCTGTATCCTCCTGTATCCTCCTGTATCCTCCTGTATCCTCCTGTATCCTCCTGTATCCTCCTGTATCCATCTGTATCCTAGGGTATCCTACTGTATCCTACTGTATCCTAGTGTATCCTACTGTATCCTAGTGTATCCTAGTGTATCCTAGTGTATCCCACTGTATCCTAGTGTATCCTAGGGTATCCTAGTGTATCCTAGTGTATCCTAGTGCATCCTAGTGTATCCTAGGGTATCCTACTGTATCCTACTGTACCCTAGTGAATCCTACTGAATCCTAGTGTATCCTAGTGTATCCCACTGTATCCTAGTGTATCCCACTGTATCCTAGTGTAACCCACTGTATCCTAGTGTATCCTAGTGTATCCTAGGGTATCCTACTGTATCCTCCTGTACCCTAGTGTATCCCACTGTATCCTTGTGTATCCTAGTGTATCCTGCTGTATCCTAGTGTATCCTAGTGTATCCTAGTGTATCGTACTGTATGCTACTGTATCCTAAGGTATCCTGCTGTATCCTACTGTATCCTAGTGTATCCTAGGATATCCTACTGTATCCTAGTGTATCCTACTGCATCCTACTGCATCCTAATGTATCCTACTGTATCCTACTGTATCCTACTGTATCCCAGTGTATCCTACTGCATCCTAGTGTACCCTAGTGTATCCTACTGTACCCTAGTGCATCCTAGTGCATCCTAGTGTATCTTAGTGTAACCTAGTGTATCCTAGTGTATCCTAGTGTATCCCAGTGTATCCTACTGCATCTTACTGCATCCTAGTGCATCCTACTACATCCTAGTGTACCCTAGTGTATCCTACTGTATCCTAGTGTATCCTAGTGTATCCTACTGTATCCTAGTGTATCCTTCTGTATCCCACGAAGTTCTATTACCTATTAATCATATTCATTTTGAAATCACAATAAAGATTCAAACTCTTTTATCAGGGTGCAGTTCCAAAATGACTTTATTATTAACGATCCTATATCCAATCTTAGATACACCATGAAAAAATTTAGCTTCAAATCCTGTTATTTGATTGGTTGATTTTCTTGAAATCTGCTATGTGATTGGCGGACAAAATGATGCTATTAATGATTCAAAATAGTGCGATAAATGCTTAAATCGCACACTTTTTAACCAATCAGATTGCAGAATTTGTGAGTGATTTCAAAATGGATATGATTACAGTAGTTAATGTTGGTTGTAGAGTTTTAAGGTGTGACACCTTAAATCAATCTATGTAAAACTATTTTAAACCTATATCGAATAATTTGAATTTCATGATTGCTTACAATTGTGCAGTTTTGGGTTATTTGAAATGCAATGATCTTCAATCTGAAAATTCGAACTACTTATTAACATTATTAATAATATACATGAAAAATTTACTCGATTCTGATTGGTTGAGAGCAGCGATGTTAATCGTTAACACGGCAGGAAAAAGTAATTGTACTACAATGCAAATTAAAAAAGTAATTGCACTTCCGTAAAAACTGATAGTACCAAACAAAAAACAAAGAAATATCCATATGACAAAAATATTTTCTGACTCGCTATCGCCAGTATTTTTGGCGGGAACTTGTACATTCAAACAGCGCGCGTTGCCAAATGTCTCGCCATTCAAACAAAAGCGATTGTCAGTCAAAGTGAAGTGAAACTCTGACAAATTTAGTGCAGTAAACTGGAGTATCTGTGTTTATTACATCGAGTGATTATAAAGAAAGTTTTTTTTCACTTTTGGGAGTCTAACGTTGGCAAGTGAAGGAGCCTAGACTCTATCTTTACAAAGAAAAAAAGCCCAAAACTGCTTTTTGGTATGAAGACAGATTCATACGCCATTTGCTAAACTCATCAGCAAACTTACAAGATTTGCAAGATTTACTGTGCATTAATCTTAATCAACATTAACCTGGAAACCTTAAAGCAACTGATATAATGCATTTCTCATAAAGGCATTGGGCTGGAAATGTTGAGAATATTTGTGTTGTATTGTTTGTTTCTGAAATAACTATATAACACTATATACAGTACTAGGCATTTCCTTAAAAAGTTCTAACATATCGTCCAAACATTAATATTCTTGGGCAGATATGCCAATATTGATACTTATGTAGCACACTTACTTTATGTTTTTATCATAATATTTTGTTCCCACTAATGTTGTCTTGTTGTGTTTAGAGTTTGTGGCATTTGACAAAAATGAAGAAAGGAATGAACAGATCAACAAAGGATGCAACTGCGGTCTGATGGCAAAGCAAAGAGGAAAGGAAATTTTCTTTTCATGTGAAACCATTAGATGCACTTGCTTGAAAAAAGGAGACAAGTGCACAAGAAGATGCAGGTGTGTGCACTGCAACAATCATGCTCCACAACAGGTCAATGGCTCAAGACCTCCAGTGAAAGGGTGCAAATGTGGCACAACAAAAAAGAAAGATCCTAACTACAAAGCTTGCATTGATTTATTGCAGAGAAAGTCAAAATGTCCTTGTTTGCAAAATAAAAGCTTTTGTACTGCTATTTGCCAGTGTTTTAACTGTGAAAATAATCAGCATGGGTCAAATGAAACACCAATTACTCCACATAGCAAGAGTAGAAAGAGAACAAAGCATGATGATTACAAGCGTTCCAAAGGTGTAGAATTTTTAGTTGAAAGTGGTTTTGAGGCAAAAGGTGGTCCATGGACATCACTAGAAACTGTCACTCTTTTTGTTGTTATCGAAGTAATTGAACAAAGCACTAGCATTATCATAAATTCTAATGCTGTTTGCCAGCTTTACAACTATATTGCCTGTTCAAGTAAGGTACAAGAAATGAGCCTTCCGATCTCCTTCAAGCCTTTTTCAAAAATAGTTGGGAAATTAGCATTTCTAAATTCAAAGCATTCAGTTTTTCAGTCATTGATGGATTTAGACATAAACAATCTTTAAATTACCCCTAAAGCAACAAACTCAATGACACTAGTTCAATCTAGATTTCCTTCAGTTCAAAGTAACAGTTAACATATTCTTGAAATAACATGTAGTGGTAACATGAATTATATAGTTCCAGTTTAGATGCACATACAGTATAATCCTAGTCAAAAGTCATGGTTTTTGCATTGCAATACACAATATTAACAGTAGTTCTTATGAATTAGAATTCATTAATACATTACCTTACATTCTTAATATATATACTCACAGTAATTTGATGAATTATATTTTTTTGATTAAAAAATGATGAAGAATATATGTACATGACTGTAGTCAATACTCTGTGTATGCTCTTTTATCAGATTTTCTAAACCAACTGAGCCCCTCAATCCCTGTTCCACAGTCCAAAATCAATACTTTGTTCCAGAGTGAATACTCTAAGACAATACAAGACAATGTAAGATACACTAGGATACACTAGGATACAGTGGGATACACTAGGTAACAGTGGGATACACTAGGATACACTAGGATACACAAGGATACACTAGGATACAGTAGGATACACTGGGATGCAGTAGGATACACTAGGATACACTAGGATACACTAGGATACACTAGGATATAGTAGGATACAGTAAGATACACTAGGATACACTAGGATACACTAGGATACAGTAGGATGCAGTAGGATACACTAGGATAGTCTAGGATACAGTAGGATACAGTAGGATACACTAGGATGCACTAGGATGCACTAGGATACAGTGGGATACACTAGGATACACTAGGATACAGTGGGATACACTAGGATACAGTGGGATACACTAGGATACAGTGGGATACACTAGGATACACTAGGATACAGTAGGATGCAGTAGGATACACTAGGATACACTAGGATACAGTGGGATACACTAGGATACACTAGGATACAGTGGGATACACTAGGATACACTAAGATACAGTAGGATGCAGTAGGATACACTAGGATACACTAGGATACAGCAGGATACAGCAGGATACACTAGGATGCACTAGGATGCACTAGGATACAGTGGGATACACTAGCATACACTAGGATACACTAGGATACACTAGGATACAGCAGGATACAGCAGGATACACTAGGATGCACTAGGATGCACTAGGATACAGTGGGATACACTAGGATACACTAGGATGCAGTGGGATACACTAGGATACAGTAAGATACAGTAGGATACAGTAGGATAGTCTAGGATGCAGTAGGATACACTAGGATACACTAGGATACAGTAGGATACAGTAGGATACACTAGGATACACTAGGATACACTAGGATACACTAGGATACACTAGGATACACTAGGATACACTGGGATACACTGGGATACACTGGGATACAGTAGGATGCACTAGGATGCACTAGGATACTGTAGGATACACTTGGATACAGTAGGATGCAGTAGGATACACTAGGATACACTAGGATACAGTAGGATGCAGTAGGATACACTAGGATAGTCTAAGATGCAGTAGGATACACTAGGATACACTAGGATACAGTAGGATGCAGTAGGATACACTAGGATGCAGTAGGATACACTAGGATACACTAGGATACAGTAGGATGCAGTAGGATACACTAGGATAGTCTAGGATGCAGTAGGATACACTAGGATACACTAGGATACAGTAGGATGCAGTAGGATAGTCTAGGATGCAGTAGGATACAGTAGGATACACTAGGATACAGTGGGATACACTAGGATACACTAGGATACAGTGGGATACACTAGGATACACTAAGATACAGTAGGATGCAGTAGGATACACTAAGATACACTAGGATACAGCAGGATACAGCAGGATACACTAGGATGCACTAGGATGCACTAGGATACAGTGGGATACACTAGCATACACTAGGATACAGTGGGATACACTAGGATACAGTAAGATACAGTAGGATACAGTAGGATACAGTAGGATAGTCTAGGATGCAGTAGGATACACTAGGATACACTAGGATACAGTAGGATACACTAGGATGCACTAGGATACACTAGGATACATTAGGATACACTAGGATACACTAGGATACACTAGGATACACTGGGATACACTGGGATACACTGGGATACAGTAGGATGCACTAGGATGCACTAGGATACTGTAGGATACACTAGGATACACTAGGATGCAGTAGGATACAGCAGGATACACTAGGATGCACTAGGATGCACTAGGATACAGTGGGATACACTAGCATACACTAGGATACAGTGGGATACACTAGGATACAGTAAGATACAGTAGGATACAGTAGGATACAGTAGGATAGTCTAGGATGCAGTAGGATACACTAGGATACACTAGGATACAGTAGGATACACTAGGATGCACTAGGATACACTAGGATACATTAGGATACACTAGGATACACTAGGATACACTAGGATACACTGGGATACACTGGGATACACTGGGATACAGTAGGATGCACTAGGATGCACTAGGATACTGTAGGATACACTAGGATACACTAGGATGCAGTAGGATACAGCAGGATACAGCAGGATACACTAGGATGCACTAGGATGCACTAGGATACAGTGGGATACACTAGGATACACTAGGATACAGTGGGATACACTAGGATACAGTAAGATACAGTAGGATACATTAGGATAGTCTAGGATGCAGTAGGATACACTAGGATACACTAGGATACACTAGGATACACTAGGATACACTAGGATACATTAGGATACACTAGGATGCAGTAGGATACACTAGGATAGTCTAGGATGCAGTAGGATACACTAGGATACACTAGGATAGTCTAGGATGCAGTAGGATGCAGTAGGATACACTAGGAAACACTAGGATACAGTGGGATACACTAGGATGCACTAGGATGCAGTAGGATACACTAGGATGCACTAGGATACACTAGGATCCAGTGGGATACACTAGGATACACAAGGATACAGCAGGATACACAAGGATACAGTGGGATACAGTAGGATACACTGGGATACAATAGGATACAGTAGGATACAGTGGGATACACTAGGATACAGTAAGATACAGTAGGATGCACTAGGATGCACTAGGATCCAGTAGGATACACTAGGATACACTAGGATACACTAGGATACATTAGGATACACTAGGATACTGTAGGATACACTAGGATACAGTAGGATGCAGTAGGATACACTAGGATACAATAGGATACAGTGGGATACACTAGGATACAGTGGGATACACTAGGATACACTAGGATGCACTAGGATACACTAGGATACAGTGGGATACACTAGGATACACTAGGATACAGTGGGATACACTAGGATACACTAGGATACACAAGGATACAGTGGGATACAGTAGGATACACTGGGATACAATAGGATACAGTAGGATACACTGGGATACACTAGGATACAGTAAGATACAGTAGGATGCACTAGGATGCACTAGGATACACTAGGATGCAGTAGGATACACTAGGATAGTCTAGGATGCAGTAGGATACACTAGGATACACTAGGATAGTCTAGGATGCAGTAGGATGCAGTAGGATACACTAGGAAACACTAGGATACAGTAGGATGCAGTAGGATACACTAGGATAGTCTAGGATGCAGTAGGATACAGTAGGATACACTAGGATACAGTGGGATACACTAGGATACACTAGGATACAGTGGGATACACTAGGATGCACTAGGATGCAGTAGGGTACACTAGGATGCACTAGGATACACTAGGATCCAGTGGGATACACTAGGATACACAAGGATACAGCAGGATACACAAGGATACAGTGGGATACAGTAGGATACACTGGGATACAATAGGATACAGTAGGATACAGTGGGATACACTAGGATACAGTAAGATACAGTAGGATGCACTAGGATGCACTAGGATCCAGTAGGATACACTAGGATACACTAGGATACACTAGGATACATTAGGATACACTAGGATACTGTAGGATACACTAGGATACAGTAGGATGCAGTAGGATACACTAGGATACAATAGGATACAGTGGGATACACTAGGATACAGTGGGATACACTAGGATACACTAGGATGCACTAGGATACACTAGGATACAGTGGGATACACTAGGATACACTAGGATACAGTGGGATACACTAGGATACACTAGGATACACAAGGATACAGTGGGATACAGTAGGATACACTGGGATACAATAGGATACAGTAGGATACACTGGGATACACTAGGATACAGTAAGATACAGTAGGATGCACTAGGATGCACTAGGATACACTAGGATGCAGTAGGATACACTAGGATAGTCTAGGATGCAGTAGGATACACTAGGATACACTAGGATAGTCTAGGATGCAGTAGGATGCAGTAGGATACACTAGGAAACACTAGGATACAGTAGGATGCAGTAGGATACACTAGGATAGTCTAGGATGCAGTAGGATACAGTAGGATACACTAGGATACAGTGGGATACACTAGGATACACTAGGATACAGTGGGATACACTAGGATACACTAAGATACAGTAGGATGCAGTAGGATACACTAAGATACACTAGGATACAGCAGGATACAGCAGGATACACTAGGATGCACTAGGATGCACTAGGATACAGTGGGATACACTAGCATACACTAGGATACAGTGGGATACACTAGGATACAGTAAGATACAGTAGGATACAGTAGGATACAGTAGGATGCAGTAGGATGCAGTAGGATACACTAGGAAACACTAGGATACAGTGGGATACACTAGGATGCACTAGGATACAGCAGGATACGCAAGGATACAGTGGGATACAGTAGGATACACTAAGATACAGTAGGATGTAGTAGGATATTGATTATATTTTGATACACTTGGTGAAGCATACACCAAGTACTTACCTTTTTCTCGTGACGAAATCCGCTGATCTATTGCGCCCGCGATATGACCGGAATTGCTGGCGAGCGTGATAACTGTACATATTGTATATAGTTCTTGCTGACAGAATATATGTAGATATTCTTAGACTCGAGAAAGCTGAGTTTAATTTGACTGCTGTCTTTGGAGTTCAAATCATGCTGAACACTCGACTTATAATCAATATGCTAATGTAAAGTTTAATTAGTGCTCATTTCGCTGTATTTCTCAGTTTAGAATGATTTTCACCGGACTGTGAAATAGTTACTAAGCTATTAGACACTAATAGACTCTGCACCCATTGTTTTCTTTTGTTGCAATACAACTATTAGACACTATTAAACACTGACTATTAGTAATTGTTTCACAGTCCGATGAAAATCACTCTATAGTTTCGTAACACAAAAGTAGTTAGTCAAGTTCAATAACGTAAAATTGCTTGTATATAGAAAGCCGATGCCGATGAATGACGAGGTTAAGTCCAGATCGAGACGACATGCAATTGCAAACAGCTGCACGTTAAGCACGTTCTCCGTACGTGTACACAATTTTGATAGAGGTCAGAATTTGAATAGAAAAACAAGACTCCAAGGGAGAATGCGTAATTAAACAAGCTGACATGAATATATGTCGGTTCCGGTAGAGTAAGGAAGACGTAACAACGTCGTGAGTTACACCACGAATTGCTTCCAAGTTCCTATAAACCATTGGAAAGGACTAAGTTTCCGCTTTTGAGGGAAAAATGCCAGACTTTCCAAACAAGCAAATATGTGCAATACGATACAATACAAATACAACACCGTTAGCATTTCACAATATACAATACCATCGGCCGGTAGAGAAAGAACTGATACAATAATACAATACAATACAATAACCTTTAGAGTGATTGCACTTAACCCGTGAAAAAGTACAAAATCTAAATAGTACTAAATAGTACAAACTAGTCCTTTGTTTTCCTTTGTTTAATAATGCTATTTTGCATTATTTAGCTAGTACAATTTCACGGGTTAAGTGCGATCACTCTATTTACGGTGGTCAATGCACTTAGCTATACAACTACTTTGCAGACGGCATGCCACAAAATAATGAAAATACATATATAATATATATGTTTATAAATAAATAACACTAATAAAATATATATATAAAAACTCAAATAATCTAAAATTTAAGAAATATAATCGATAATTCTGAAGATAATTATATAAAATCGAACTATAGTATTGCCTGCAAATATACAAATTGAAATAAAAGAAATAGTGAATAAGTTAAAGTTTCCAAGTTATTACGGTGGCTTAAGTACATAAACATAGTATTTTAATGTTTCTGAAAGCCAAACAATATAGCTATATAGTATTTAATAGATAATTTTGTAAAGGTCTAACTATGATCAAAATTCTATTATAAACGCTAAATTAATGTATAATAAAATGGTAACATAGCGAAAAAATGTTCACCTCATTATGGTGGCATTAACTTATACAGAAATATTATCATTAAATAGATAATTTTGATAGAAAGACTCTACAACGTCGTGAGCCACATCACCAATTCCCCAAAGTTCCTACGACTTTATCAAAACCAACAAATGGAAAGGAAAATACTACATTTCCGCTTTTTGAGGAAAAAATGCCAGAGTTTCCGAACAAGCAAAAAACCATGATCACGTCATCAAGCGTTACCTACTACTTTTCCGTTTTTGAGGGAAAAAATGCCCGACTTTCCAATCAATAGTGATACTTCATGTCTACTAACAAACGAACTGCACTGCTAATACGCCAACCATTTTCACAATAGCTTAATTTCACAAGTTTTGAAAAAATATCTCCAATCGCCCGCTGGTTGGCACAAAAATAAATAATAAAGGCTTAGTGCTGGTTTTCACGAGCGACGGAAGCAGAAAGGGAAGCAATACGCAGACCCAGTGTCGCATGTCTTACCTAGTGTGAAAATAAGACAATCACAGTGTATACTGAGTCTGCGTATAACTAATTCCGCTTGATCTGCTTCCGTCACTCGTGAAACCAGCCCTTAATTACGTCAAACGAAGTATCGCTATATGATACGATACAAATACAGTACCACAAACGCAACGTTCATTTAACCAGAGTATTCCGTCAAGCTTCCATAAAGTAGAATTTAGTGAGTTCTTGGCTGCAGAAGCACTTGAACGTATGTGTAGAAGCTACCCGATATAAGGGCTCTATTAAGCATTTTTAGGAATTCATACTGCAACTCCAAGAGCCAGTGTTGATTACGTAGCGAAAAATCGCTAAGCCAAACCACAGGTAAGATTTTTTACAAAAGTATTTTTTATCTTGATGGTACCATAAGTATTCACTATGATTACAAACGCGGTCAAGTCCTCTAAAACGTACTCAACTTGCCAAGAATTTACATTTCTCGAGACCAAAAGTCGTTACGTACTATTTGCTGGCCAGAAATTCAATGTTTTAAAAGCCGTTACGTAATATTTGCTGGCCAGAAATTCAATGTTTTACAAAGCTTTGGACTTCTTTTTACTTCCCAACATTTTTTCAAAGCGAAAAAAGGCGATATTCTTTAAATCAGCTGTCAGCTAAAAATGCAACTTTGCAGGTTAGGTGAATCAGTACAAATTTGTAAACAGAATACACCGCGATCTCGCATCCATTATTCTACCTCCGTAGTTACTGTTGCTACATTGGACAAGCTAACATGTTTTTTGATGTACAAATATTGTTGAGGGTAGTTGGGTAATCGGACTCTATTGCTAGGAAGGGCAGGGGACGGAATGAAATAATGTGGTCAAGGGTGGACTGGATAAATATATGAGCTCATACTTGAACTAGCACATGAATTTGAGTGTGGGGTTGGTAAATCCAGTTTAATAAAGGAACATCAAGAAAACGTGTGACAGTTTCTAAAACATCTTCGAATTCGAGTTTTGTTGGTCAGATATTTTATATTTCATTGTGAAAAACATCCATTCAGTTGTTGCCATTCAAGCAAAGCCGGGATCGGTGTATTGAATAAGTTGAACTTAACAAAGACTATTGTTCTTCTCAAACACAGGACATCAAAAGCTTTAATGTACATCATCAAAAGCTTTAATGTACTTTATTAAATGATTGAGTCGGTTTCCTTGTTATTTGTAGGGCTTTATATCCCTTGGGCCATGTACACTGTATACATCTATTTTTAAAAAAGGTTGTCGTATGGGAGCTCTCAGGCCCACGCGACTAGACCGAAAAGGAGTATGCATGGGTAGTAGCAAAACTTTACTTTCTTTTCCGCTTTGGTATTGACTTTAGCATCAATAAGTGAAGTTCCTTTAGTGTATAAGGTCAGAGCAAGCTGAATTTGAGTTATCATGTGGGATTTTTGTGGTTTTATAACTTTAGTGATTTCTTCCCATACTCCCTTTCGGGTGAGTCGCGAATGCTTGATACCGACAACGTTTATTGAAATAGGTGTATATTGCCAAAAGCCTCGATCGCTTCTCGGTAATTAACTCTTACGCAATTGTTCTTCTAAATGCTTTCTAAATGCTTTCTACATGCTTATATTTGCAGCAAACAACTGTTGCCAAGGCGCGTACTCAAACAACTTTTTACTGGAAAAGCTACAATCACGACAAAGAACCTTAAGGTAATCCTGTAGTTTTGTAGTGCGCATCTCTACTGCGCATAGCATAGTTCGGCCTATTTTGATTTGTTCGATTGCAAAAGATATATATTTGATATAAAATGATGCAAGCTTTAGACTTATGAAGTTTTTAACAGTAGACACGCTCTAAGAGGTGCTACAGTGGTTACTCGCCTTAGTCCTCTTCGGTCACAGGCTGTTTATGACGTCTTGTTTCACACTCTAGCGCGTCGTAGCGCGGAAACGAGAACGGGCACCTATTCTTTTATTTTTGCAAATCAACGGTAATAAATCTGTACTCTGTCAAAGATTTTGATTGATTCAAAGATATTACAGATTTCTCACAGTTTTCTGCTATTTTTACATATGTTTTTTACTGGACAAAACAAAAAAATGCAGGATAATGCTGGTTAATATTGACATAGTAGAATTGTGAAAAAATAATGATTTTAAGACAGACCAGTTTTAAAGTACAAACTCAAATGTAATTTGAATTCGCTCTATTAACAGAATACTAGACTGCATATGACGTCACGGCAGCCATCTTGGATGAACTTCAGAAACATTTCCTCATTAGTATTTGTCGCTTCATTGTCTTTTTGATTCCCGAAGGAATGGCTGAAGCCCAGCAATACTAACATCAAAACCAGCATCCATTTCGGTCTTGACTTGACTCTTGTTATACTATGAACCGCTACGATAATTTGTGAAATAAGTGTATATGGCATGAATACATCCATGAGAGCTTGTTTTCACAAGCGACGGAAACACAAGCGGAAGCAACATATACGCAGACTCTGTGTTGTATTTCTCACCTGTAGGTGTGAAAAAGACAATGAGCAGCGTATACTGAGTCTGCGTATGTTGTTTTCGTTTCTGCCTCCGTCGCTCCTGAAAACCGGTCCTTAATAATCACGTTATGTACTTTGTGATTTCAGAATTAATTATGGCAAGTCTCAAGTTCCCGAACCTAATGAGGTCCTATCGGAAAGTTGCTGGAAACCTTTTATTACCTTCACGACGCATTTTTCCGCAGCTCAGAATTTTGTTTTTTGTCAACAAGAACAACAGCTTAAGTCAACGTGTCAGCCAAGAGTTGAGAGAAAGAAATCACGTGATAGATGTCTGTGAAATCAACTGCTCCAATGAAATGATCGAGCTGGCCAATCAGAAACAACCTGACATGATCTTGTGTCCCTTCTTGACCAAACGTGTGCCAAAAGAGGTGTGGTCCAATCCCGAAATTCCCTGTTTGATCGTACATCCGGGAATCGAAGGAGATCGTGGCATGAGCTCCATAGATTGGGCGCTAAAAGAACAAGCAGAAAGCTGGGGAGTGACTGTTATGCAAGCTATTGAAGAAATGGATGCCGGGGATATCTGGAGTACTAGGGACTTTCCAATCAATCGTCCCAATATCAACACTCTTACCAAATCTAGCTTATACAGTAACGAGGTGACTACTGCCGCTGCCCGCAACTGTTTGCAGGCCATCGAAAACTTTATAAACAACGTCCACCCCAGACCCCTTGACTACTCCAAACCTCACGTCCGAGGCTGTTTGAAATCCAACATGACCAAAGAAGATCGAAGAGTAGACTGGGAACAATCCATGGAGGACGTTGCGCGGGTAATACGCATGTCAGATTCTGCTCCAGGCGCCGTCGCCCAGTTTAGACAAAAGGGAAGTGAGTACGAGTGGTCAGATGAAATGAGAGTGTTTGGTGCTCATCTGGAAGAAGGCGTTCTCCGAGATATGAAAGGCTTTCCAGGAGATATCCTTGGGCAACGGAATAATGCCGTCCTTGTTAAATGTGGAGAAGGGGCTGTTTGGATTTCTCATATAAAGAAAAACAAGCTGAAGCTGCCAGCCACATTCTGGTTAAAAAATACCACGACTCCCTCTCTACAACAAGTACAAATAGAGGTTCCTCACCAATCGTGTCCTGAGACATTCCAGGAGATTTGGACGTCCGTATCCCCGGAAGGTGTTTGTACAGTGAATTTTGAGTTCTACAATGGTGCAATGAGCACAAGTCAGTGTCATCGTCTGGAAGGTGTTCTCGAGATGTTAGAGAATGACCAGCGTATTAAAGTCATCGTCTTGAAAGGTGGATACAACTTCTTCAGTAATGGGATTCATTTAAATATCATAGAGAGCGCCAAGGATCCAGCCCAAGAATCCTGGGCAAATATCAATGCCATCAACGATGTTATCAAGCGTGTGTTTATGAGTAAGAAAGTAACAGTGTCCGCGCTTCAAGGAAATGCAGGAGCTGGTGGAGCTATGATGGCCTTGACAAGTGATATTGCTGTATCGCGTGAAGGAGTTGTTCTAAATCCACGCTACAATGCCATGCATCTTCACGGCTCAGAGTACCATTCGTACTTCCTACCAACACGCGTGGGAAAAGAGAAGGCACGTGAGCTCTTGTACTCCTCTCTTCCACTGCTGTCCAGCGAGGCTGTCCGAATTGGTTTATTGGATGATTCGGTAGGCAAGACACATGAAGAGTTTAACAATTTCCTTGATGATTTCACCAAAGAACTCACTCGTCCTTCAATAATAAAGGAATACCAAAACAAGAAGAAAATCTTCCAGAATGATGATTGGTTTAGAAACCTGGAGGAGCACAAACGAAGTGAGCTCTTCATAATGGCCAGGAATTTTCACAGTCCTGAATACCATCAGTCGAGAAAAGCTTTTGTTTATCATTGAACCGTAACTTTGTTCTTTTTCTCTCGCACGCAAATGTATATATTCATTCAAGTTATATTTATCTTTAACATTTCTAAGTACTATATACAGTAGACTTTTAACAGTTTCGTCTTCCGTGCAATTGAAATCCATCTCTTGGATTCTTTGATAGGAGTATCAAAAAAAAATTTATTCTAGAGTGCTTACAACCTGGATATATCCGTGAAAAACTTTGTAAGAAATTGCACTAATTTGCACTAGTTAAACAATAGAAAACAAAGCATTTCGCGCTATTTAGTACAATATAGTTCGCTAACTTTTTCACGGATATATTGTAAGCACTCTAAAAGTAAATTTGTACGTTTTTAGCAATTGGTTGTTGTTTGTTTATTTTAATTCACTTTCTAATTTGGTGTACATGAACAACGTTTAAAGATATTCTTTTTCAATAGTTGTATACGATTGAGTATTTTTAATAAAACACCAGTGATGGAAAATAATTGAAAATCATAGTTTACTGCGCTTGTTGAGTCATCAGCTAACCTGGTCCCAGAGGCTTTCCTTGTTTTTTCTTTTTTTATGATTTATTTTACGAGCCGCGCAGGAAAGCCTCTGGGCCCAGGGTAGTCATCAGCCAGCCGAGTAACAATATGCAGTTATTTTGTCCGTCGCAAAATAAAGCCAGGTCTTCACAGCGCTTGTTCAGTCCGCCGAGTATGTAAACGCTCAAACGAGGGTCTTGTTTATTATATTACGAGCAATTGCTTTTAAATACCTTGCATGCAGAAAACAAACAAAAAATTAAAACTAAATAAGAGTATATTACCACCGTGTGCATAATTACGCGTCCAGCCAGTCTAAAGTCTCGATTGGGATTTGGTCAATAGGCTACCGGAAAGCCAGCAAAGTGTACAGACATTGTATAGAAAACTCCGCCTCTGCCTGGATTTCCGGTAGCCTATTGACCAAAATCCCAATCGAGACTTTAGTCTGGCTGGACGCGTAATTATGCACATGGTGGTAAACTGAAACGTCCAAACTAATGCGAATAAATTTGAAAACGTTATTTTTGTGACAGTGAATATCTCGTTCACACCAAACTTGTTTTTCTTTTGTCTAAGATGCATAAATCGATAGAAAGACGCGCCTTCAAATTTATCTGGACTAGTGTGAACGCAGGGGCGGATTTAAGGGAGGAGAATAGCGTTTGTATTTATCTCTAAAAACAGATCAATTTCCAAAATTGAGATCAAAATTAAAACTAAATAAGAGTATATTACCACCGTGTGCATAATTACGCGTCCAGCCAGTCTAAAGTCTCGATTGGGATTTGGTCAATAGGCTACCGGAAAGCCAGCAAAGTGTACAGACATTGTATAGAAAACTCCGCCTCTGTCAGCCTATTTCTTTTGTCTAAAATACGAAAATGTTGTTTCAGTGTGGAAAAGAAAAATGATAAAAAAAATGTCAAATGTATATTCGGAGTGGAGGGTTTTCTGATACGTGGTGTAAGTGTTACGCACTATTGCTCATTAGTATGTGCTAATTGCTAATTAGTATGTGGCACTATTAGTGCCAAAGCCCGTAAATCGGAAATTTAGTGAATTCTTGGCTGTAGAAGCACTTGAACATATGTGTAGAAGCTACCCGATAAGGGCTCTATTAAGCATTTTTAGGAATTCATACTTCAACTCCAAGAGCCAGTGTTGATTACATAGCGAAAAATCGTTAAGCCAAACTACAGGTAAGAGTTTTTACAAAACTATTTTTTATCTTGATGGTACCATGAGTATTCACTATGATTACAAACGAGGTCAAGTCCTCTAAAACGTACTCAACTTGCCAAGAATTTACATTTCTCGAGGCCAAAAGCCGTTACGTAATATTTGCTGGCCAGAAATTCAATGTTTTACAAAGCTTTGGACTTCTTTTTACTTCCCAACATTTTTTCAAAGCGAAAAAAAGGCGATATTCTTTAAATCAGCTGTCAGCTAAAAATGCAACTTTGCAGGTTAGGTGAATCAGTACAAAATTGTAAACAAAATACACCGATCCCGCATCCATTATTCCACTACCTCCGTAGTTAATTACCGGTTGCTACATTGGACAAGCTAACATGTTTTTTGATGTACAACTTGATACAGACACCCGATTGCTGAAATTTGTAAAGGTCTGTCTGAGATTGAGTGCATTCTAAAGGAACGTCAAGAAAACGTGTGACAATTTCTAAAACATCTTCGAATTCGAGTTTTGTTGGTCAGATATTTTATATTTCATTGTGAAAAACATACATTGTTGCAATTCAAGCAAAGCCGGGATTGGTGTATTCAATAAGTTACGTTGAACTTGCTCTTCTCGAACAGAACATCAAAAGCTTTAATGTACATCATCAAAAGCTTTAATGTACTTTATTAAATGATTGAGTCGGTTTCCTTGTTATTTGTAGGGCTTTATATCCCTTGGGCCATGTACACTGTATACTCATCTATTTTAAAAAAGGTTGTCGTATGGGAGCTCTCAGGCCCACGCGACTAGACCGAAAAGGAGTATGCATGGGTGGTAGCAAAACTTTACTTTCTTTTCCGCTTTGGTATTGACTTTAGCATCAATAAGTGAAGTTCCTTTAGTGTATAAGGTCAGAGCAAGCTTATTAAATTGAGTAATCATGTGGGATTTTTGTGGTTTTATAATTCTTCCCATATTCCCTTTCGGATGAGTCGCGTATATGCTTGATACCGACAACGTTTATTGAAAGCTATTGAAATAGGTGTATATTGCTAAAAGCCTCGCTTCTCGGTAATTAACTCTTACGCAATTGTTCTTCTAAGTGCTTTCTACATGCTTATATTTGCAGCAAACAACGGTTGCCCATGCGCGTACTCAAACAACTTTTTGAAAATATATTTCAATTCGAATTTGAATTCGCTCTATTAACAGAATACTAGGTCATACTAGATTGCATATGACGTCACGGCAGCCATCTTGGATGAACTTCAGAAACGTTTCCTCATTAGTATTTGTCGCTTCATTGTCTTTTGATTCCCGAAGGAATGGCTGAAGCCCAGCAATACTAACATCAAAACCAGCATCCATTTCGGTCTTGACTTGACACTTGTTACTTTGAACCGCTACGATAATTTGTGAAATAAGTGTATATGGCGTGAATACATCCATGAGAGCTTGTTTTCACAAGCGACGGAGGCACAAGCGGAAGCAGCATACGTAGACTCTGTGTTGTATTTCTCACCTGTAGGTGTGTAAAAAGACAATGAACAGTGCATACTGAGTCTGCGTATGTTGTTTTCGTTTCTGCCTCCGTCGCTCCTGAAAACCGGTCCTTAATAATCACGTAATGTACTTTGTGATTTCAGAATTAATTATGGCAAGTCTCAAGTTCCCGAACCTAATGAGGTCCTATCGGAAAGTTGCTGGAAACCTTTTATTACCTTCACGACGCATTTTTCCGCAGCTCAGAATTTTGTTTTTTGTCAACAAGAACAACAGCTTAAGCCAACGTGTCAGCCAAGAGTTGAGAGAAAGAAATCACGTGATAGATGTCTGTGAAATCAACTGCTCCAATGAAATGATCGAGCTGGCCAATCAGAAACAACCTGACATGATCTTGTGTCCCTTCTTGACCAAACGTGTGCCAAAAGAGGTGTGGTCCAATCCCGAAATTCCCTGTTTGATCGTACATCCGGGAATCGAAGGAGATCGTGGCATGAGCTCCATAGATTGGGCGCTAAAAGAACAAGCAGAAAGCTGGGGAGTAACTGTTATGCAAGCTATTGAAGAAATGGATGCCGGGGATATCTGGAGTACTATGGACTTTCCAATCAATCGTCCCAATATCAACACTCTTACCAAATCTAGCTTATACAGTAATGAGGTGACTACTGCCGCTGCCCACAACTGTTTGCAGGCCATCGAAAACTTTATAAACAACGTCCACCCCAGACCTCTTGACTACTCCAAACCTCACGTCCGAGGCTGCTTAAAATCCAACATGACCAAAGAAGATCGAAGAGTAGACTGGGAACAATCCATGGAGGACGTTGCGCGTGTAATACGCATGTCAGATTCTGCTCCAGGCGCCGTCGCCCAGTTTAGACAAAAGGGAAGTGAGCACGAGTGGTCAGATGAAATGAGAGTGTTTGGTGCTCATCTGGAAGAAGGCGTTCTCCGAGATATGAAAGGTTTTCCAGGAGAAATCCTTGGGCAACGGAATAATGCCGTCCTTGTTAAATGTGGAGAAGGGGCTGTTTGGATTTCTCATATAAAGAAAAAGAAGCTGAAGCTGCCAGCCACATTCTGGTTAAAAAATACCACGACTCCCTTTCTACAACAAGTACAAATAGAGATTCCTCACCGATCGTGCCCTGAGACATTCCAGGAGATTTGGACGTCCGTATCCCCGGAAGGTGTTTGTACAGTGAAGTTTGAGTTCTACAATGGTGCAATGAGCACAAGTCAGTGTCATCGTCTGGAAGGTGTTCTCGAGATGTTAGAGAATGACCAGCGTATTAAAGTCATCGTCTTGAAAGGTGGATACAACTTCTTCAGTAATGGGATTCATTTAAATATCATAGAGAGCGCCAAGGATCCAGCCCAAGAATCCTGGGCAAATATCAATGCCATCAACGATGTTATCAAGCGTGTGTTTATGAGTAAGAAAGTAACAGTGTCCGCGCTTCAAGGAAATGCAGGAGCTGGTGGAGCTATGATGGCCTTGACAAGTGATATTGCTGTATCGCGTGAAGGAGTTGTTCTAAACCCACGCTACAATGCCATGCATCTTCACGGCTCAGAGTACCATTCGTACTTCCTACCAACACGCGTGGGAAAAGAGAAGGCACGTGAGCTCTTGTACTCCTCTCTTCCACTGCTGTCCAGCGAGGCTGTCCGAATTGGTTTATTGGATGATTCGGTAGGCAAGACACATGAAGAGTTTAACAATTTCCTTGATGATTTCACCAAAGAACTCACTCGTCCTTCAATAATAAAGGAATACCAAAACAAGAAGAAAATCTTCCAGAATGATGATTGGTTTAGAAACCTGGAGGAGCACAAACGAAGTGAGCTCTTCATAATGGCCAGGAATTTTCACAGTCCTGAATACCATCAGTCGAGAAAAGCTTTTGTTTATCATTGAACCGTAACTTTGTTCTTTTTCTCTCGCACGCAAATGTATATATTCATTCAAGTTATATCTATCTTTAACATTTCTAAGTACTATATACAGTAGACTTTTAACAGTTTCGTCTTCCGTGCAATTGAAATCCATCTCTTGGATTCTTTGATAGGAGTATCAAAAAAAAAATTTATTCTAGAGTGCTTACAACCTGGATATATCCGTGAAAAACTTTGTAAGAAATTGCACTAATTTGCACTAGTTAAACAATAGAAAACAAAGCATTTCGCGCTATTTAGTACAATATAGTTCGCTAACTTTTTCACGGATATATTGTAAGCACTCTAAAAGTAAATTTGTACGTTTTTAGCAATTGGTTGTTGTTTGTTTATTTTAATTCACTTTCTAATTTGGTGTACATGAACAACGTTTAAAGATATTCTTTTTCAATAGTTGTATACGATTGAGTATTTTTAATAAAACACCAGTGATGGAAAATAATTGAAAATCATAGTTTACTGCGCTTGTTGATTCATCAGCTAACCTGGTCCCAGAGGCTTTCCTTGTTCTTTCTTTTTTTATGATTTATTTTACGAGCCGCGCAGGAAAGCCCCAGGGTAGTCATCAGCCAGCCGAGTAACAATCTGCAGTTATTTTGTCCGTCGCAAAATAAAGCCAGGTCTTCACAGCGCTTGTTCAGTCCGCCGAGTATGTAAACGCTCAAACGAGGGTCTTGTTTATTATATTACGAGCAATTGCTTTTAAATACCTTGCATGCAGAAAACAAACAAAAAATTAAAACTAAATAAGAGTATATTACCACCGTGTGCATAATTACGCGTCCAGCCAGTCTAAAGTCTCGATTGGGATTTGGTCAATAGGCTACCGGAAAGCCAGCAAAGTGTACAGACATTGTATAGAAAACTCCGCCTCTGCCTGGATTTCCGGTAGCCTATTGACCAAAATCCCAATCGAGACTTTAGTCTGGCTGGACGCGTAATTATGCACATGGTGGTAAACTGAAACGTCCAAACTAATGCGAATAAATTTGAAAACGTTATTTTTGTGACAGTGAATATCTCGTTCACACCAAACTTGTTTTTCTTTTGTCTAAGATGCATAAATCGATAGAAAGACGCGCCTTCAAATTTATCTGGACTAGTGTGAACGCAGGGGCGGATTTAAGGGAGGAGAATAGCGTTTGTATTTATCTCTAAAAACAGATCAATTTCCAAAATTGAGAGAATTGGGGCCATTTCATGTGCCCCAAACACAGACAAACAAAAGAGGTCTAAGAGGTCATGTGGTTGCTGGCACAAGGCTCTCAAGGCAAATATTAGTAAATTACAACTGAAAAATCATCAGTAATAAATTTGAGATTATTCTTACAATGCAGTAGTCAATTGAATGATCATTTTCGCTACTGAGAGAATAAAATAAATTATGATTTCATTCTCTTCACCAGCTGGTTAATATAAGGTTTTCTAATAGAGAAACAAGCCTTCTCAATAATCAAAGGTATAATACTATTTAACAAATAGATTCCATTTTTCCGTGCGTCTGTATTCTAATCGATGCACAGATGACGTCAAAATGTGGTGAGAACAAAAAAGTACGCCACGAGACGAAGTCTCACCTCTGAAATGTTTTCGCATGAACGACTTCGAACACATGGAAAAAAGAGCCAGCACTTCATGATCATACGTTGTAAATACTTTGGTCAGCAAAATTCGTACTTTGTTCGTAGAAATTATAAACATCATATTTTGCAATAAACCCTAGGTGTTTTTACTCGAAAAGCAGAGTTAAATGGAATGTCAACATTTACTCATTGTAAAATGGACAAATATTCCTTTTAAAAGTCTTAAATCGAATACAAAACAAATCGATTAATGCTCGGATTTATTTCGAGTGTCCAGCCGTTTTCCCATCGTAATCACTTCGGATTTCAGAGTTGACGGACTTGCACAGGTGATGGCATCATGGTTGCTATTTAGTACAATTTAGTTCGCTTACTTTTTCACGGATATATTGTAAGCACTCTATGTGCAATTTTTAACTGTGTAAATATCTTTTATGGGCAATCTTAATAGCTCTGAGCATATGCTCTGAGTGTGTCCATACATGTTTTTCACACTTTTGATGGGTGTTTTATTGAAATACAAATGTTTTATTTTAAATATGTTTTGTTCTACACAGTTTTGAAAAAAGGTATCTTAGGTCTCAAAAATTAAAGGAGTTCAAGCGAACTTTTCATAACATAAATAATAATATACATGAAAATATTGCTCGATTCTGATTGGTCGAGAACAGTGCAGTTCAAGTGTAACACAATGCAGAAGAGCTGTAATACAGTGCAAATCACATTTGAATTTATAATTTCAAAGTTGCATTAAGATCAATTTTTCCTTATACTGCTATTGAAAAACATAACCAAGAATTACAAATATGGAGGTTTTCATTCATTAAAGTACATTTTTGTTTGAAAAAAAAATGGCAAAAACTATGAGGATCTGGTTGTCAGTTAATTAAATAAAATTTTTGATGACTTGCGTGCGCCACTAACGCCATCACATCTCAACGAGCGCGTGCTAAAAGGTTTATTCGAGAGATTTTATTTGATTTTCTTAAAAAATCACCGTCTATTTTCTCGAATTTCTTCATTTATATTATTAAAAGGTAATCATACGATTTCTCGTTCAATTTGGAATTAATTCGCACTCCTGTGTTTTTCAAAGAGCTCAAATTGCACTCGCCCTACGGGCTCGTGCACTTTTGAAACTCTTTGAAAAACACACTCGTGCAAATTAATTCCAAATTGAACTCGAAACCGTATGATTACCTATACTTATAGTATATACCGGCAACTTTAATTTCAAATTTCATGAATATTTTATTTGTTGTTATTGTTATTCATCATTGAAACTCGTTCTGTTGCATTGAGTCCAGGATATTCAAAAACAGTTTAGCAATTATACGATATTTTTTAATAATTTATCAGTTCCTTAGCAGTTTAATTTTGTTGATAGATATTCTTTTTTGCACCTTCAGTTATTAGTTTTTGAGTAAATGCACTCGCTATCACGCAATTCTCTTTTTATCTCAATATCGTTGTTATCCAGTCCGAGATCAAATTAGTTCAAACCTTTTCTAAACAATATGTAAAACTGTTTGTTTCTTTTGGATCTATTTCAGGATTGGATCATTTTTTAGTTTTTCAAATTATTTTGATAATCGCTGGATCATTTTAAATGTTTCAAATTATTTTCATAATTGCTTGTCCTAAAATAGATTCTCTCTCTTGAATCTTTCGTTTCTTTGCAGTAGCTATATCTCTCTGTGTATTTTCTCTTTTCTTTTAGCTTTCCTGATATTGGTTTTTCATTTTTTGGCGTTCAATGCTAGTTTATCTTTCTATAGTTCTATGTCAACATTGCCTGACATCTTTGCTATATTGCTAATTGCTTTTTTACCATTATACCTCGCTGTTTTGTTCTGGCTCAATCTAATGTCTCGATCGTTTTTGGCTTTTTTCCACAAACATTTACTGTTGGCTAAATTTCGTGTCATTTCGCCTGACATCGTTTATTTTCATCATTATCCCTTATTTCTTGCATTACGTATTCTTGTTAAAAGTGGTCTCCTTGATCTGATAGATTCTCTAGGGCAGTATTCTCTTACACAAACTGAGTATCATTCAATCTTGGGCGAACTTCAGTTTCGGTTATTCCTTCAAACTTAAATAAATTGATGTATTGTTTGCGAAAACTCCTGTTCATAACACCATAAATGATAGGATTCACAGCTGAAGAAGCAGTCGCACACAACGTAAACATTACATACACTTGTCGAGGAAGATTTCCGCCATAGGTAAGATCAACCATTTCCACTGCAAAAACCGGCATCCAACACAGCAAAAACGCCACAACTGTGGCAAATAAAGTGTTAGTTACTTTGATATCGTCCACTGTAATTCGCTGAGAACTTGGTTGTCTGAAGGTCTTAAGGAATTGTTTCTTATGATTGCGAATAGTCAGAAAAACTTTAAAGTAACAAAAAATGATAATAGTTGCTGGAACACCTATGAATATGATCATCAGATACAAACTCGACCATAATGATTGCTCGAGATAACAGAAATACTTTCCTGGTTGGAATTCATAGAGATGACCAGCAAGCAACTGAGGAAGACCTGAGAGAATCCCAAACAATGCAGCAACGGCAATATAGATCTTAGTTCTCAAGGCGTTGAAATACTTTCGATGCAATGTTCGTTTGACGATCCGACAATATCGGTTGATCGCCATCACGGTGAGAATATTCAGTGAAAAACTTGCCAAAAACACTGAAGTAAAACCTTGGAACTGGCAGAGCTCAAAATTGAAGATCCAGTAGCCTTTTATAATTGTTGTTATTGACCAAGGCTTAATCAACAAAGCCATTGCCACGTCTGATACCGCAAGGGCAATTACAAAGTAGTTGGGAATTGTTCTTAGTGATGGTTTTTTATATAATATAAATAAAACCAAAGCATTCCCAATAAGTGCTGCGACAGATATCAAAGTGTCCATAAATGTTTCAATTACAACTGTGAAGATAGATCTCGCTGAGAGCGATGCTTGGAGAGTCGAATTCGGTGCTGGAAGATACGCCATCCTCAGTGATATCCTGTGGTTTTGATTCAGCTCTGTCAAACTGTCCAAAGCTATCTGTATTCCAAAATGGTTTTAGTTCATCTTGAATTGATCGCTTTCACGTGTCATGCCCACTATATCAGAAAGAACAAAATGTCGGCACCTGTCTCGATGGCAACACTGAATGAATCTCTGACACTCAGTCTCCAGTGAATAATCATCCTATCCTATGACCTTAGTGACGTCATGTCCATCAACCAATCGAAGAGTATATTTGACTTTGAAGACCAAATTCATGTATCGTTCTTTTTTAATGGGGACATCAGGAACGGCATGTTGTCGATGTTTGATAAACACTTCTTATTCAAGTTTCTTGAAAAGTTTATGTTTGGTTAAAAAGCGATGGAAATCTTTCTGTCAGGGACTTCCTATATTTCTATTTACAATTCAAAAAGATTCCGGAAATCGCTAAAATTTAGCAATTAAACATTTCTCATAAACTGCAAGGTACAATGTACTGTCAAATGCTAAAACACATAATATGTAAACTCCTGTCTTATTTATCAACATATTTTCAATGACGTAGCTGATGTACGTATAAATTCTGGTACCTATTACAAGAACGTTTATCTAATTCTATTAAGAACTATAAGCAACTCTCTATTGCTTTGTGGCATTCCACTTATGGTGCTTTAACATCGTTGGGTAAAACAAACCACTCTATGAATAATATATTTTTCAAAAATGTCTTTGAGGTGGTCTGAATGATGTTTCGTGGAGTTTAGTTTGATTTTTTTATTTAATTAGTTTAATTCAAGTGTGCTATTTCTGTCGCCGGATTGTGTTCAAGTCAAGCATTCATCCATTCATCCACCCATCCATTTTAATCAATTCATTAATTAAATAGATAAATAAATGCAAATTAAATAAATAAATTAAATTAATTAATTAATTAATTTATCTATAAATTTAATTTGTATTTATTTATTTATAGTTTTAATCTATGTATTTATTTAATCTTTATTTCGTTATTTTTCAATTTCTTTATCAAGTTATTTGTTTCATTTTTCTTTCTTTCTTTCTTTCTTTCTTTCTTTCTTCATTTATTTATTTTGGAAACAATATTTCGTAAAAATTTGTTTACTTGTGTTATTTCTGTAAGGATGTTTTGGGAAATGGCTGAAGATATGTCGATGACGAAAAGTGTGGTTGTCAATGAAATATGTTTACAACTTCATCAAATGATTTTTGATGTATCAAGACATCAATACGGTGTAAAAATGTGGAGTTGCTCGTGAAATAAGGCTGAAATGTTGTGGAAAAATTGATGAATTCCCGTTCGACATAAGTATATCACAACAATGATATCCAATACATTTAATTGGAGACGGAATAAAAATGTTAATCCATGCTCGCAAAATAACCGACGAAAAATCATTTTGAGAACGAATCGCATAATCGGTTCCGCCAAGAAAATAGCAATTCAATAAAAAGGCATGTTGAGTTAAAGTTGTTTATAGCAGCTGTGAATAGGGCTTAATGATGTAATTTCTTTTATTTATAGCAACGTTTTGCTATAGGGACAAACATTTTTTCTTTTACATCTGATTGGTATAGCTTAACTTTTTTGTTTCTGCATGGGCTTACATTTAACAATGTTTTGAAAATATATGAGACAAAAACGATCTCGCCGTAGAAATACTTGATGGCCCAGCGATGAACTAGCCGTGTTTACGATCTATACTAGTGATAGGGTGTTCGACGTCCAGATGGGTCGCTCTTCTTTTCTTCTTCTATTGTTCTTCTACTTGTTCTATAAATCGATGAATGGAATTCAATCCACGAGTTAAATGCGTCATGGACAATTCCGCCCAGTGCTTGCCGAGAAAGACGTTCTTCGAAGGCCCGATAACTTGACGGGCAAGTGAACTTACCCAATAAAGTTTCAGGGGCCGTTTCTCTAAAGACCCTATAGTAACTTTACGAAGTTCAAATTTCTAACGTTCGCGCAACGTTGACTGCTCTTGGAGCTTCCTTGCCAAACTGTGAGGCTGGTTGGACAGACTGACGAAGTTTTAAGGCAGTAAACGCCTTCTTATACTCTCGACGAAATGTCTTGTTCATTACTCCATAGATAAAAGGATTAATGACTGATGACGACAGACCACACATTGTGAACATTAAATACACTTGCCTTGGCAACGACTCGTTGCCAAGGCCAAGATCAACCACCTCAATCAAAAGCACAGGCATCCAACACAATAAAAACCCCACAACTGTTGCAAATAAAGTATTAGTAACACGTACATCCTCGACAGTGATTCGTTGTGGGCCAGCTTTGGTGAGCGTTTTTAGTAAATTCTTTCTGTGTTGTTTCAGAGCGAAGAAAACTTTGATATAACAAATGACAATGATAAAAGTTGGCAATCCAACGCTTTGTATTAATAATGGAAGGGTGTACGCCATCACTGACTTCTGGTAGCAAAATGCTTTTCCAGGCTGGAATACATAAACGTTCCCACCAATAAGATACGGCATGGGTGAGACCGCTGCATAGATGTAAGCTCCAAGTATGTAAAGTCTTGTTCTCTTAGGAGTAAAAATTATTCTATATAAATTAGGTTTCAAAATACGACAGTATCGGTTAATAGCCATTATGTTTAGATTTTGTAAAGAAGAGATTCCAAGCCAAATTACCATAAAGCCCTGAAATTGACAAGCGGCAAAGTCAAAGGGCCATGTTCCCGTCGCAAGGACAGCGATGGACCAGGGCGTCCCTAGAAGAGCCATTCCAATATCAGTAAAAGCCAAGGAGATGACAAAATAGTTTGGTATAGTTCGTAGAGAACGATTCTGATAAACAATCCATAGAACCAAGGAATTACCAATAATGGTCACGAATATCAGTGTACAGTAAGCAAATGTCTCGAGAACTAAAAGTTTTTGACTTCTTTTTCTCAAAGAGATATAATCTGTGAGGTTCAAGTCAGGTAAATACCAAGACATATTGATCTTGTAGTACAATATGTTTTGTTTCCAATTGCCTGACTTCGATTGAGGATGTACAGTTCCTGAGTATCTTGACCAGATCGCTAGTTCAGTACAAAATCATTTCTACTGGTCACAATTCATGTTTTTAATAACTTACAACGTTCCGCTTCCGTTGATTCCTTTTTTGAAGTACAACTCACGCGCGCGAATGACTCACTAACTCGATAACTATTTGATCAGTAGTGACAAGTGTCCAATAATTGCAATTTAGGACAATTCGTGCTCAGCTAAAATCAATTATAAACACTCCTGTTTCTGTTTGATTTTAATATAGACGGCTCCAACTTGTATATTTGCTTCTTGTCTCTCGGTCAACAATGTCCAATCAACCTGCAGTCAGATATGATTTATTTCTTCGTATATTCCCTGGTAAATGATCGGTTAAAGCCTTGCTTGATTTTGGTTTTGATGTAACGACTGCTCCATTGCGTTGGTTTTCTTAAATCATGTACTTATTTTGACAACTGCAGATATAAAGAACAAAAGGCATTGTTCATCATAATCCACACATTCTTTGTTTTTGTTATTTGAACAAATCACAAACTTCTCTCTGATGGTAGTGGTCGACCCCATATTGATGCGAAAACGTTGTAATTTAAAATATTCTTTGAGAACTATTTCATCGCAAATTTCTGGTGAGCGAAAACATCAGGCATATGGATTAAGGCGCTGTTACACGCTGAAACATTTCTATGAAACTTGCCTCAATCGCCGTTGCGAGACAAGTTTCACAGCGCATTGCACCATGTAACATGTGGGAGTGGTCATTTAGCTGAAACTTTCCTCGGGTCGGTTTCACGAAAAGTAAGAACTGCTTTCTACTACTGCAACAGGAACGTGTGTCGCGAACAAGTTTCAGGACGAACACCCCTTATGAAACTCGTCTCGCATCGGCGATCGACACAAGTTTCAGATAAAAGTTTCAGCATGTAACAGCGCCTTGAGTCACGGTGTTTGAGGACTTTGTCAAAACTCGCTTAAACGGTGACCTTATAATACTGAATCGCGAAATGACGGAAAATGTGGCTAAATAGTCAGGAGATTGAGAGCCCTTCAGAAGTAGTCAAATATGCGTGCTGTCCCACATTTGAACTCAGTTCGTGCTGCCGGAGCCGAATGCAAAATTTTACAATGTTAGAAAACACCAAAATGCTGGCTAACCTGATGACTCACGTGAGGCGTGTCTTAAGCTTATTAATCTTGTGGTTATGTTTTTCTGATTATATCCAACTTATAATCTTCAGATTTTAATCAAATATTGAGAAATCACTTTGTCACATTAGATAAAGAAGAGACCGGAGACGGCTGCAAATGGTATGCTTTTCATAAATCAATACAACAAATTCTGTCTTGTTATTGATTTTTATCAATACAAGATAAGAATACAACAATTTATCCATGATGTTTAGAATATCAGAGCATTTTGTGAGTTGCAGACCCAGCTAACGAGGTAAATTTTTTATTAGCTTTGGCAAAATCGGCTCAGATGGCTTTATTGATCGAGGTTGAACAAGAAATCCAACTGTTTTTGCTCAGTCGTGTAAATGAGAAAAATCCATTTGTTATGGAGAATTTGCCATCGAAAATTTGATGTTGGACATTTTTAAAACACCAATAAAAAAGGCGTGTTACTAGAATTTAATCTTCTAAAACACATATAAGTAATCAAAATGTCCGGTCATTGAAAAGTAATGAAAAAAAATTGAAAAAAAATAAAAAGAGCGAAGAAAAAGAAACTCGTCATAATTTACCTACCGTGATTCTACTAGAAGAAATGAATAAATCTCAATGGTCTTTCAGTTGTTGAAAGTTGTGAAACAGACCCGTCGTTTTTCTACAACTTCAAGTTTCTTGATCTTTACTCTGAAAATGGAGGGAATACTTCAGAACTTTTCCTCTCGTTCTAAGCCTGGTACTTGTACGCGTAATCATGCATAATAGTATCAGGTCGCAGCTTGGTC
The DNA here is from genome assembly GCA_029948255.1 of Telmatactis stephensoni. Classification (NCBI taxonomy): domain Eukaryota; kingdom Metazoa; phylum Cnidaria; class Anthozoa; order Actiniaria; family Isophelliidae; genus Telmatactis; species Telmatactis stephensoni. The sequence goes on from JALIZF010001137.1 coordinate 43,988, forward strand.
AGCGTTATTATTGGTTTCTATGGTAAAATCCGAAAAGCTGCGATTTCACTAACAAAATATTTTGATTTGTGGCTTTGTTCAGTCTCAAGTTTAGCCAGCTGAATGACAGGCTTTTATTAAAATACACAATAGAAAACACAAAACTGTCAGCCTTGGCTTCTCGTTACCGGATGAAAACATGAATATCATAACGATTAAATAACAGGCAGTTCGCGCGTTTCTGCGAAAGAAGAGGAAAACTAAGAATCCGGATCGTTCGTTGAAGATGTATCAGTTTAAATCAGTGCAACCCTCAAAAACCCTTGATCAGTTTTTTTGTGAAGAAATCGATTTGACGAATTTGCGGGGAAGTAAATTGTCAGAACCAGTAAGGGAAACGTGGGGAGCTCATCAGATCAATTTCTTTTACAAACAAGATACCAGTTTTAGGAGGAAGAACAAAGTACTTTATACGTGGTGTTGTGACCAGTCAGGGAAACGTGGGGAGCTCATCAGATCGATTTCTTTTACAAACAAGATACCAGTTTTAGGAGGAAGAACAAAGTACTTTGTACGTGGTGTTGTGACATACTATACACCCAAACACCTGGCCACCTTCAACTCGTGCTTTCCCTATCTCTCTCGTGCTCTCCCAATTACCTATTTGCACGAAGGTAGACTCTTTCAACGTCATTGATCGTAGAAGCTGAGGCCGAAATGGCTTCTGGATACACTAGTAATATATATGGATTTTCATATGTTTTATCTATGAATTCGCTACATAATCGCGTTTAGAATACCCGGCAAGAATTTGTCTTAGTCACTGCCGGTCTGAAACGTCCACGTCCACGCGCTGCCTTCTTTAAAACCATCTTATCAACCGATTTCTCAATGTTCATTTCGGTCTCAGATTCCATCTTTTGAATGATGGTGAATGTTTGTGCAAAAATGTGTACATGTGATTGAAAAATCGTTGGAACTGCATGTTCGAAATAGGCATAACGTATATATCCTAAGCCCGAAATCAAATATTAGATGCACAATAACGCCTTTTTGCATGTCACCTTAATTGAAAATCTCCCGTGTTTTACACCTCCTTCACCTAGCTGATTGATTTTCTGAGCCTGTAGCTTAGTCCTACGTTGTAGATCTTGGACTTGTCATTGATTCTTCTCCAATTAATTAAGTGCCGATATTTAAAATATTTTCAAGCTCTCATAGAAGATAGTGAAGATTCTAATTTTGTGCAGGATGAGCAGAGTTGAGGAGACTTAAGTCGGGTAGGCAGCTGTGGCGGAGCATATGGAGGACACGCTCCTGACAACACGATTGATGATGATGATAATCATTAGGGATAGTTCTACCAATGGTAGGCTTACTTCACGCGAATGATTCTGTCGTTCTTTCATGCTGTCAGAAATCTTTCTCGTGCTTACTTTTTGCTTTTTATGAAGCTTAGTTTTTAAACTATTCGTGTGCCTTATTACGTCAGGACATGGTCAAAATGTTGTTGAATCACAAGGCAAAGCCAAGTGAATCGACAACCCATTGTGACCGTGTCACGACGTGTTATAGTGAATAAGAGTCGGTACAAGAGTAAATTTGTTTTTACCACAAAAATAAAGCCAAAACATGTGAGTGAAATAGATTAAAAAAACGTCAGAAAAATTCATGTAAATTCTCGCTTGCTGATTGGTTGCTATGCCACGTAAAGAGATTTTGATAAAAAATAACTTAGAATCATACAACCGGCAAGTACCAAGGATTTTACTTCAAGAAAGTGATAAAAGCTTCAAGACAATTTCATTTATCCAAGTCTTTTCTGTCAAACATTTAAAACACTATATTGAACTTCTTTATTGAACTCATCTCTGGTTTCCATCACGTTTGACATATGATTGACGTCGTTAGCTTTTGACTAATCAGTATTTTCTTCGTTCGTATGAGAACGAAGATTCCGAAAAAACTTGGGGATTCATTGTAGGTCCTTCCTACTTCCTCTCCCCATTCCCCCTCTCCCTTTCCCTCCCCCTCCCCTCCCCCTTTCCCTTTCACCTTGGGGACGCTATGCAGGCTAGTAGGATAAGGAATCGCCTCAAGTCATTTATTCTCTGATAAAATATTTTAATTTTTTCCCATATACTGACGTCATCAAAAAGCTTTTCTCAAAACGTCAATAATCTTTTACTTAACATGGCATCCAAGTCGGTAAACAGCCAAAATGCAAGACAAAATGTTTACAAATTGTTGTTTATAACAGTTCCAAAACTTTTACCTGTAGTTCAAAGAAGGCGTCCGTTTTGCCTTGAAATCGACTAAACTGAAGCGATGACATTTTTTAGCTTTTCTTTGCACTATTCGTTTGAAAAGTGAAGGGATTTGCTTTTCTTTTATCAATTTTTTTCTCGTCTCTCGGGTCAGGTGCAGACGTGTCTGCTAAACGCAAATTAGTTGGCAGGAATTTTCCAGGACTTGTTTTGACTTCCGGAGAGACTATATGGTTTGCTGTTAAAATTTTTCCCAAGCTTTTAACTCCAGGCTTTTTGATAGTAAACTTTCCACAATGATAGCATGTTTACATACTGAGAAATTGTATTTCGTAAAATTGACGATATGATGTCAATTTTTATTCTTATCGTAGAATATGTTCGAGACCCCGACACGTAGGATGCATCTTTGCCATGTTTTTTCCTCAAATTCAACTGCTGACGTTTCCTTCCCTTTTATACCGGAACTCCCGGTTTAAAAAAATACGAATGCTTTGACAGCGCGCTCATTTACTTTCAGTACGAATTGAAATCGGCTAGCTACTTGTGCGCGCCTAAAAAAAACAACAAAAACAATTAAGGGAATCTTTGATTAGTTTGAACAGAGTAAACAGAAAAGGGGCGATTGGTGTGATTGCTCGTTCCAGATGTAATTCACAAACCTAATCACCTTATTATTATACCATGGACGTACGCTACCCTTACTGACAGGATACGGAAAGTATAGCCAGATGAATTCAAATAACTGTAGGACTTTCAGTACAGTGTTACCTGGACCACTTCAGAGGTTGAAATCTAATGCAAAGTTTGAATTTCTGACGTTCGCGCGTTGAGTGTTCTTGGTGCTTCTATGTTCGACTGTGTGGCTGGTTGGACTGCAATTACAGGCTGACAGACTTTAAAGTAAACGAACGCCTTCTTATACTCTCTGCGAAACGTCTTGTTCATTACTCCATAAATAATGGGATTGATGACTGATGAAGCCAGACCACACATTGTAAACATTAAATACACCTGCCTCGGCAATGACGTGTTGTCAAGGCCAAGATCAACCATCTCAATCAAAAGCACAGGCATCCAACATAACAAAAACCCAACAACTGTTGCAAATAAAGTCTTCGTAATGCGAATGTCCTCCACAGTGATTCGTTGGAATTGTGGGCGCTCTTTGGTCAACAAATTCTTACTGTGTTGTTTCAAAGCGAAGAAAACTTTGGCATAACAGAGAACAATAATAAAAGTTGGTAGACCAATTCCTAGTATCATCAATGGGAGGGTGTACGCCATCATTGACTTCTGGTAACAGAAAGCTTTTCCCGGTTGGAAAACAAAAATGTTCCCACCAATGAGATATGGCATAGGTGAGACCGATGCATAGATGTAAGCTCCAAGTATGTAAAGTCTTGTTCTCTTGGGTGTAAAGATTCTTCTGTATAAATTAGGTTTGACGATACGACAGTATCGGTTTATAGCCATTATATTTAGATTTTGTAAAGAAGAGATTGCAAGCCAAATTACCATAAAGCCCTGAAATTGACAAGCGGCAAAGTTAAAGGGCCATGTTCCCGTCGCAAGGACAGCGATGGACCAGGGCGTCCCGAGAAGAGCCATTCCAATATCAGTAATAGCCAAGGAGATGACAAAATAGTTTGGTATAGTTCGTAGAGAACGATTATGGTAAACAATCCACAGAACCAAGGTGTTGCCCGTTATTGCAATAAAAATCAATGTGCTGTAAACACAAGTCTCAAAAACTAAAAGTTCTTGACTTCTTTTTCTCAAGGAAATATAATTTGTGAGGTTCCAATTGGGTAAATACGAGGACATATCGACCCACTGCCTGTATGTAGCAGTATTTTTTTAACAATTAATTTATTTTATTCAATTATAACTGGCCTCGCAAGCGAATTGCAATATCAAGTTGAACTGATCTTGTCGATGTTACTAGTTACATGCGAAGTTTTTGATTACCATCTTCACTTTCGTCCAACATTTCCGCCGTTCCAATGACCAAATAGTTATAAGTCAACCCCTAGAACAGTTCCGCCACGAATGACAAGCTAATATTACAAGTTGTAATCAGTTTCACACGAAATCTTGGCTGAGGTCTTCTTTTTGCAACGGCACTTTTCCTCTGGGTAGTTCAGTGTTTTCACATGTTTTACTGAAACTTGGGTATGGCCAAATACTTTCAAAAAAATATTTTCGTGCTCTCTTTATTCCTCTGGCTTATTCCACCGACCAATAATTTTACTATGCACTGAAAAAACGTATTTAGATGAAATCTCAAATAGCAGGTCAGGTGTCTGGGGAGTCCAATACCAACTTGGTTTCGAAATCTCCTTGTCGATTTTGACTTAAATATATCTCTTCCTGCTTGTATACTCTTGCCTCTAAACAGCTTGACAGTGTTCAAGAAACTAGACAGTTAGATAGTGTAAACTGTTAGTTTCTTGCGAAACCGTTCCTTGATATAATGGCCATTTGAATTTGTTTGTGATTTCGTCTTCAGTTTCATACAGTTTCTCGGCGCTTCGTTTCTTTTTATTCCAGGAAACTCCTATATTGTAATACCTGGAAATAAGATCAAAAAGTAGTAGTGAAAACAAAGATCAAGATAAATAGTTTGGTTTTTAGGAAACGCTGCCACCGTTTGCGCTATGCGACCGTGGAGACCACATTTTACTTAAAAAAAGATTTGCGTTTCTAGAAATTTAATGAAAAACCCTAATAGCCGGGCTAAATTAAACTTTGAGATAATTGGTCTCAATGCATATAGTACCTTAACTTGTTTGCATTTCCTCACTTGAGAATGACGTCATAAACGACACCGAATCGTTATTTAACAAATTAATACCATGATCACCTCGGGATCTATTGTTTTTGGAGGGACGTTTAATCGCTAACATCCCTCCCTCATGAATAGAAAGAGGGAAAATTAGTTCTAATATTCCCTCATTAATTATGAATGAGGGATGATTAGAACTAATCGTCCCTCATCCATAATTAATGAGGGACGATTAGAACTAATCGTCCCTCATGTTATTCATGAGTGGTTGTCCCTCATTTAACGCAATCATCGGGACGATCGGGACAACTTTGCACGCTGTCCCGAAACTCTATAACTGTCTAACGCACCGATACCTCTTACCACTGCACACTCTTACGCGTGTGGGATCTATGCATTCTATTTTGCGCATGAGCATAACGACACAAAGAAAGCATTTAGCTTTCGAATTGATTAACAACCTATAAATACTTGTTCATTGTAAGTATATAACAAAGAAATCTATTTTCGAAAGTCCCCAGAGAACAGGGTTACGCACAATTGGTAAAAGAATTGTATAATATTTTCAAGTTTTGGATGAACAAACAGCGAAATATATTTCGTTTATTTCCTCGTTGATCATGGTATTACAAAGTAATACCATGACTTCTTCGGGATATTAGTGATTAAATGTCCCCTCAGCCTCGGGAGGTTTAGTAAAAGTCCCTCGGCCTACGGCCTCGGGACTTCCACTAAACCTCCCTCGGCTTCGGGGACATTTAATCACTAATATCCCTCAGGGTCATGGTATTACTTATAAATATCATACCACGGAAAACCATTGTGAATTTGTTTTTTACCACAAATTGGATAAGGAAGTTCTCGTCGAACTAGCTCGAGCACGAGCGTGCGCGCAAAATCTAAACGAAGACGTCTCGACCAATCAGAAAGCTAGAAACTGATTGACTTTTATGGTAACAATATTTCTTGCTTCGACAAAAATGAGGAAATGAAGCGATATATATACTTTGACTCACATCGGCAAATATGTTTACTTAATGAACTGAGTATTATTGATAGGTTTCTAACGGTCCGCGGAAAAGATTAAAATTATATGTTGAAAACGAAAACAGAAAGATATAAAAATAATACAATTATCCTTTGAATGAAGAAACCGCTTTTTCATAAATTCTATCTCAGCAGCTTGCAATAAGTTCCTGTCACTTGAACAAACCTTCCGGTTCTTCTGATTATCAAGGAGTCTCGGCTTTAACTGATAAAACATTGATCGGGAAGTGTGATTTCATCAATCAATAGAAATTATTTTGCTTATCAATTCTAGTAAATCTCTCGGTTTATCTGAGGAGAGTTTCTAAATTTACACATTTTGAATGACTGTACCTTTTTCCTCGGTTATGTTTCACCACAGACCTTGTTAATCTAAAAGCGTTGTTCCGTTTTTATGTAAACATCTGACCATATATTCTGGTACTTTAATTAAGCTGGTGTTGTTCCCCTTTAACCTGCAACCGCTAATAGATTTCTCACTATTTCCCTTGCGACGTATTTGTTCATATATCATAAAAAATAGTTGGTTGTTTTTCGCAAAATCGAAAAGGATTGCATTATGATTTTAATTAAAACCAACGTCACATGAAAATAACAATCACGTCATCAAATAATAATCACCAGTAATTCACCAATGAGTGTCTCTCGCGTGCCCTCCGTAATCAATCATCTAGAGTGCTTAATTTAATTTTTTTCGGGGGAAAAATAGGCGAAAAATCAATTTTCAGTTAATGTATATTAAAGTTCGCCTGCCACTTCGTCTACATTTTAAGTAGCAGGCAGCTTTGATAGAGAACCTAACTCAACTGCCGTTTTGTCGAGTTTTTACTTCATGATCAGTCAGTTAAGTCACTATCAAAAATTCCGGCCAAAAACAAAACTTGGTCTTAGTATATACGAATTCAGTCCGTCCTCTTAGTATATACAAATTAAGTTTCCATTTTCTGGCAACAAACATGGCTGCCATGAAATCTCTCTTTTTGCTAGGTTCTAATTTATCTTTCTTATAAGAATCAAGCCGATAATGACTAGAAGTGGTAACCACGTTTATGAACGGACGACGGTGCCTTGTTTGTACTTCGTACGAAATTAAGTATGAATAAGCTAGCTAATAAGATCTTTCGTTGAAGTTCATCCAAGATTGCGTGTCATCATTGTTTATTAAAAACTATCAGTGAATGAAATATTGAGCGTGAAGTATTACTCTCAACTCTTTACTGGTGTCCCGTATTTAATTAATGTCATAGCTGTCGCTTGTTGGGTTGCAAGTGACATGAAGTGATATCACGACATTCTAGGTTGAGCTTAAACAACGTATTTCTCATGAGCGTCTGTTGTTCGTTTGTCCAACGTTGGCTACGCTACAATTTTGAAACGTAGTAATTGACCACTTTCAATTTCTTTTATATTCTTAGCTTCCTGATACACCTGGTTCATAAAACGTTGTCATGTAAAAGACCTCAAGCCTACTCGACCCACCTGCAAGGGAGTATGGATAGGAATTAATAAAAGCTACAAAACTACAAAAATATCATCACAACTATTCTCAACTAGCTTGTATTGAGCTTATGCACAAAAGAACTTCATTCGTTGATGTTAAAAATCAAGACCATAGCTGAAAAGCGATTAAAGTTTAGTACCTACCCATACTCCTTTTCGGTCTAGTTGCGTAGTCTTGAAGGTTCTCGCCCGACAACCTTTTTTGAAATAGGTGTATATATCGAGGATAACAGGGATTCAGCTGTTTGCCTGATTTCTTTTTTCAGGGTTTCAATGGAGTGGTGGCTTTTACAGCTAATGGTTAAGATTTTGGCTTTTTTACGGTAATGACTAACCCATTACGGTCGACAAAACGGCTGATAATTAATTTCCATTACTTTTGAAGGTTACAAATTAATTTTGGTGAAATTACTCGCAGCGAGCTAGCTAACGAGTACCCGTTGGGAATAAAATCTATTTGTTCAAAATTTCGCTGCGAGTAAAAATGATCGCTGCGAGTAAAAATGATCGCTGCGAGTGATTTCTGCGATGAGTGGTGAGTCTGCTTAAGACTCATAAAAGCTCTGACAATTTTGATACATTCAAAATGAAATGTAGATAACCACTTTCTTGAACCAGCTAGTGAAGGCGAAATTAAACCTATAACATTTATGAATATTTCCAAATAAAAACATAATCGACTTTTTTCCTTTGAATTGACTTTTGAATTAAAATGAATAGAATCAGCATTATCATAATAATTTAGTTCATGTGTGCAAGTTTTCGATCTTGAATGAGAAACTAAAAATGCCTTTTTTTCCTTACCTTGTATTCTTGTATTAACAAATAAGAGAATAGGTGAGAAATTGAGTTATTTTTAAACTAGTAAGAAGAGTTTTCGACACGGTTTAACAAGGATTGTTCCTTGCATGCAGCTGTACAAAGCATCAGTGAGAAATTGTCCAATAAGGTGACGCAATGCTTTAAAATAATCTTGTGGTAAATTCAATACTGATGAGATTTAATACAAATTTATCTCGACGTAATTACCAGTTGATTGGATAGGCGCACTTGACATAACATCTATATTATTAATAATTAGACTTTTGGAAACTATTTTTTACCTCCAAGGAGAATTATTGTTTAATTCTGTAGAGATATACATAGGTTGCTGTGGTAACGTGTTTTAATTTTGACTGAAATACCCGTTGCGTCTTTAACAAAAAAAGTCAGAATATTTATTCAGTTATATAAACAATGCTAATGGCTTTGATTCATTTCCTATCACTCTCGTGGTCCATGTATACGAAAGAAAAAAGAATTATTTTTAAAAGTTGTCACAAATGCTTATTAAAAAAATGCCGGCAGAGCGAGTGATGAACAGCTCGTACGTTTTGACTCGACCAATTGAATGCGCGCATGCTGATTAATATCAACGTCCCCCGCATAGAACCCTCCATCCCTTGTGCCATTAAGCAATTTCATGTAGATTTGTAAAGATTTTTATCATCCTACAGTTCGATTCGATCTTGATTCCTAAGAGAGTGGGAGTTAAAGCTTTTGAAATTGTACAAAAAAGATGAATGATTATGTTAAGTAGATGTGGTGGGACTAGACAAGGCGCAAAACTGAAAAAGTCGATCGCAAAAAGTGCAGAAGGCATTTTGGGGTAGAGGCTGGTAACATAACTATTCTAAACTAATTTTTCATGCTGAATCCGAAAATGACTGTTACCAAGACGTATTCTGTAATCTTATACGTGTAAATGACGTATTTTGTGAATTCTACAGTCATTTCATACTAACGGCTTTTTCATGCAATTCCAAACGTTCCCAAACTTAAAAACAATTACCATAGCTGGAAAGAGCACATCAAAATCAGTAAAACTGTGAAGTTTGAAGGATATCAGTTGAAAAATCAAGGAGATACGAATTTTCAAAAAACGAAATTTTGTATGAAAACACTTACAGTTATGCAAGAGATACAAAGAAATTTCGATTTTTGAAAATTCGTATCTCCTTGAATTTTCAACTGATATCCTTCAAACTTCACAGTTTTACTAATTTTGATATGCTCTTTCCAGCCATGGTAATTGTTTTTAAGTTTGGGAACTTTTGGAATAGCATGAAAAAGCCGTTAGTATGAAATGACTGTAGAATTCACAAAATACGTCATGTACACGTATAAGATTACAGAATACGTCTTGGTAACAGTCATATTCGCATTTAGCATGAAAAATCGGTTTAGAATAGTTATGTTACCAACCTCTACCCCAAAATGCCTCCAGGTATCCGATTTTTCGAAAATGCGCCTTGTCTAGACCTGATAAGTCCTACTCTGCCATATGGCAACAAATCAGTGTCGTGCGCAGGCTCACATGGGGCAAATAAACCAATCTCCCTGTTTTGACACATTTTGATTGCAATCCTTATTTGACCAGAATATCAAGATGGTTGACTTAGTTAGCATGTTTTCAATCTGTTAGTTTGGAAGGGATTTTTGAAAATTTATTCCAACTTCAACCAAAGGTCACAAAAACAATAGCGAGGAGAAGTTTCCAATTTTCCACGTTCACCACATATATATTTTTTGTATTAAAACTCAGAAAAATTTTAACCAAGAGAAAATCAACTAGTGAACCGGGGAGAAATTAATGTAATATCTGATGAAGATATGCTGGATTTTCATATTTTAGCCAATCAAATGGATGGATTAAACAATATACACTCATTTCAAAAAATGAATGCTGGTTTTATGATAGCAATGTATACAAATCAGACTTGCATGTTCTGTAGAACTAATTACAAATGTGAGCATTTTCACGTGCTTCACGTTGCTTTCACGCGACAACGTTTCAGTTTGAAATAAGTGTAAAATCAGCACCTTTCGGCATTCCGTGCATTAGTGATGCCTACCTCTCGGACCATTACTAAATTAAACAGTAGAGATGATACTTAGTATTATAAAGTTAATAAAGAACGAACGGATTACGGATAAGACTACTTACAGTAGATATAAATTCAAAACCGGCTTTTGATGCACTTAACCGTTAATCAACTTCATCATATGTTTTCTTTGTGCAAAGCTTACTCAAGGAGCTCAAGGATGTAAGGTGTATTGTTGTATATTCTGATTATTACTTTTTTATTAATCACTATGTTATTGGAAGTAATAGCTAGAGGCTTGATCGGCGATGGCGGTCCAAACGATGTTTACAGCTTTCTGTATTCTGTTGGTGGCTGTCTGCTTGAACCGGCATTTATATGGTAATGTATACTACTTGATATATTTCTAGCTATTAGTTATTTTCTTTGTGCTTTCTCACTTTTGATAATTGAATTGTTTACCCGGGAGCAATTAAAGTATTGATTAGGCAACCTAAAGGCTCAACAGACTAGGAAATAGTTATCGATATAAACTAGTTGTTTATATGAGTTACTTTGAGTTGTCGATGATTTGTTCACACACACTAGATAAAATAGTTGTCGATACTAAAACTAGCTTATTTGAGTTTGAAAACAAAGGACATTAGTTGACCATAGGTTTTAGTCATCTATCACAACTAATTGAAATGGAAATGAAAACGTAAATGTTTTTTTACTGGAAGAGCACTTAGCTATCCAGCTGGTTTCCAGACCGACTGATATAATCACAACTAAATAACATGCAAATGAAACATAAAGAGTTTAAAAAACCCAACTGGCAAGAAGGCAAACCAGTTGGCTATTTAAAAGCATGGTCGAGAAACTGAATTGAAACATGGCGAACCCGGAACAAATATATTCTCAGCTAGTGGCAGCAGGACTCAAACTCAGGGTCAACGGATTCTGAGACCGACGCTCCGACCACTCGACCATGCTGCCCTTCTTGACTATTCCTAGCTAACCCTACCCAACTGCCTCCCCTAACTAATTATTGACAACTATTTCCACCTAGTCCGAGGCCATAACGTTTAGTTCAGTTCTTTATTTCGCACTATTCATACATATCTGAATAGGTTATAACATGCAAAAAGGATAATTACTATGTAGAGATGCGTAAAAGGTGTAAAGAAGCTGAAATATGTTTGTGCAGCTTGTCTCGCAAGGCATTGCGAGATCTTTTGGAGAGCACAATGCACCGTTTAACGGCGCCTTGAAAAGACGACGATTATGTTTTGAAACTACTATATGATACGTGGTACATATAGAGGGAACTCATCATATATAATATGATTTAGTCAGTTTTCTTTGTTATTTGTATGGCTTTTTATCACATATATATATCCAATGCCATAAAGTTGGAGGGCTTAAAGTCTTTGACTTCATAATAGGAGGGATTTGTAAAGATATTACCCTAGTCCCAAACAGATGAAAATCTTGCTGCGCATGCGCCGCCATATGTCTGTGATTTCAGAAGGTCGTGGCTAGATGGGATCCTCGCCAACAAGGTTAGGGTAGGTTTAGGTTTAGTATTAGGGAAGACTTTGTAAAAACAAAGCCCTAAATTAGCCCTAAACTAGCCTTAAACCTAACCAAACCTTGTTTGCGAGGATCACATCTAGACACGACCGTTTCAGAAGCCGTCGACCTCAACTGATCAAAACAGACGAGTTAGATGGTTATCTATAGACCATTTTATTGTTATTTATGAAATCTTTCAGTTTAATAACTTATAAACTGATTATTAACATGGCTAATCCTAGTAAGAGGGTCTCAATGGGGGGGTATCAGTCACGACTCACGCTTAAAAAAATCGCTTTTTCACGACTCACGGTTAATTTTTCCGAATCACGGTTAACTTAGGCGTTTTGAAAAATTTTCCGATATAGCATGAAGAAAAAATTCGTTTTGAATTGAATTGCTGAGACGCCTGGACAAAGACCACCAAGAGTGACATAGTGAGCGCCTGGCTGACGCCTGGCCTAGTCAACTCGCCCAGGAAGACCAGGCAACGCTCAAATGTCATTGATCTCACGCCCCAGCGCCACAGGAAAGTTCACCTAGACTTTAGATCACTTAAATGCACTATAAAAAACGAAAATTACGGCTCACGCTACAAAAATTTTTCACGGCTCACGATTACTTTTTTCGAATTTTCACGACTCACGGTTAATTTTTTAAGCGTTTCACGACTCACGCTTAACCCCATTGAGACCCTCTAGTAACGGCGGTCAAGCGGTAAAAAACATAATGATAATAAATTTAAAAGTGGAAAGTTGAAAATAATATTCAGACAAAATTAGTACATAATGATAATGATGCTGACGGTTCTATGACTTTGAATTGAGTTTGAATTTCGAGACATGGGATGTGCTTACTGGCAGTTGGTTCCATACTGTAGTTCTAATATAAAGAACGAGTTTTTTTACGTGTTTATTCTAGAAGTCGCTTGACGATATTCAATTAGTGATGAAGACATCCTGATCTATAATATGGTTGTACGTCTTCTGGAAAATCCGGCTATATTAACTAATCTGTATTGATTAAACTACAGTAGTAGCTTACCAATGGGCGAGTAAAAGACGCATTTATTATATGTAAATTTGTTATAATTTGCTTCAAATTTCAGTTATATTTTATTGTAAATAAACTTACCTCAGGACTTATATATTTCGTCATTAAAATTTAATTGTAATTTTAGTTTTTGCTTTTCTTTTCCGCCACGCGCGAAGTAGCAAAGCTGCAAATTAACGATCACGACGCTAGCTTGTATTTTATGACTTGACGCTAAAAATCTAGTACTTCCCTTTTGAATACCAAAAAGATATTTTAACTGGTTATCAATAAATCTTTGAAAATTTATTTCACGAAGTTTCTGCAAAATCGAATTTCACAGATTTTTGATCAAAGTAGCACTTTAAGGCCTACTCAGACTAGGGTGTAGTTATCGACAACTTGTTGTTATCAGTCGATATGGATTACTTTAACAATTAGTTGTCGGTGACAAGTCTAAACTAAGCCATTTTAGTTTTCAAAAAACAAACTATCACGTTGTTACAGTCCAGCGGTTGAGCGCATGCTCATGCAAAATTCATATATCAAGTTTTCGTTCTATACTTATTTAGACCGTCTTCGTGTAGACATCAGACTTGTGTCAGCTTTATTGTTTCAAAGCGAGTCAGGTTTATTATACAAAGGCCTTTTTCGAAAATGCGCTAAAAATTGTTACAAAGTTCGTCAATTATTATCAAATAGGATGGAACAAAGCGTAGGTGTTTGTCAGTGAAACGTCTCAATAAGGAATTTTTTCTTGCAGGTGGCGTGGAAGCTCAAACCGTATTTTATTTATCGTACATCCGGGAATCGAATAATTTTAGTTTAGTGAATTGAAATGGTTTAGTGCTGATAAGTTTCCATCAGCTAGCTCAGCATCTGGAAGCTTTTCTTCTTGTTTTGGTACTAGTCCTTTATCATTAAGCCTGTAATTGCAGACCATCGGAAAATCGTCGGGTTCCGATGGTCGTATTCTAGACATATGGAGTTCTTCGCACAGCTCTTGTTTGATGCATACACATTGAAAAATATTTATAATAATTGTGATATCAGTGAAACGTTTCCATAAGGCTTTTTTCCTTGCAGGTGGCGTGGAAGCCCAAACAACCGTATCTTTTACGCCGGCATCTGGCAGAATGGATGAACCAGACACCACGGAACCTGACGTAACAGTCACGTACACGGTAAAGAAAAGTAAGAAAGATCCAGGTTCAGCAAGTTGCAGGTAAGTCAAACTAGTCTTGACTCGAGATAGCTAGGGTTGTAATTTCCTTAAAATTCCTCAAGTGATGATATAACAGAAGAAACTTCTACAATTCGATTGGCTGATAGGAGTGGTTTGGTTGAAAATTACAGTTTCTATAAGAACTACTTTGTTTCTTTGCAAAAAGTTAAAAGAAAATGGCGGCCAGGACCAGCACGCATCGTGATCAACAAAATCGATATCCGGCTGTTTTTCCCCGTGGAGCGGGCCAAAACGAGTCTTGTAGACTACATAACTCCGGAAGGGACTCCATTGTAAAAGGATCGGGTATGCTCAGTGTCGGAAATGTAAAAAAATACCCCTAAAAGATAGCGGAAGTCTTTTAAGAAGAGCGTGACTGGGCAATTTTTAACCCCTAAGAGATACCAGCGATAACAAGCTAATGAACATTATGATGAACATAACATTGAACGGTCGACACGCTTTTTTGGGCAAATTTCTTCCATTTGAGAACAAAATCATAAGCGATGGGCTCTTTTGATACCCTAAAAGATACCAGGAAATGCTAAAACTCTAAACTTCAATTTTAACACCCTAAAATATACCAAATCGCTGATGTTTACCCCTAAGAGATATGCGACGAGCATACCCGATCCTTTTCCAATGGAGTTCCCCTGGGTACACAATATAGTTAGTTACGCAGTGGGGGGCATGCATGTGATATATTTGAACTCTTACGTAAAACTATCATCACGCCGTGATATGTCTTTCATGCTTTCTTAGATATGGGCATTCTTTTTTATTGTAGACTTCAGGTCGATGCTGCAAAAACTACCCATACAAACTTTTCAATTGTTAATCCCAATTTGGTATGGACGAGTGAAAGTGACCCATTGAAAAAAGACTTCGACATTAAAGTATCCCGTGATGGTTTGATTGAGCCGGCAAAAACGTATATCGTCTTGGACATCGTTGACCCTGTGGGAGTAACCCTCGGAAGTAAAGCTACGTTCGAACTCGAAGTTGAAAATAGAGAAAGTAAGTAATTAGCAAAGTAAAAAGCCCCCCCAAAAAAACAAAAAACAAAAAAAAACAAAAACAGAACAGAACAGAACAGAACAGAACAGAACAGAACAGAACAGAACAGAACAGAACAGAACAGAACAGAACAGAACAGTTCTGTTGGATGTTGGATACGTTTAGATACCCGGGTCCGGTTGTTCAAAGGGCAATTGAAATTTACTCTGTGTTAAAGTCATTGGTTTTCTTTAGATTTAAACCTTAGGTTAGCGCTGATAGAATTTCGAATTAAAATAAAATAAAAAGAATAAAAATTAAGAATTGAGAGTAATTTGCTAGGGGCTTTACATTTCAATTAATGACAGCTTACTTCGCCCTTTTTTTTTTGAAATTGTTAAGTATTACTCAAATTTACCAGCCTCGATTGTACGTAATTATTTTTTATAGTTTCGACAAAAACGGTAACTAAGGCAGGAAATGCACATGAATAAATCTGGAAGATGTGAATAGGCAATTCAAGTACTCTAGAGTTTTTCCTCGAAGTATTAAGTTTCTTATGCAACATAGTAAACTAGTTTAATTTATTGAAGATATTAAATTTTTCTTTTCTTTTTTTCCCCGGGGACTCGTGTACGTCCTGGTGGTGTAGGTACAATTGGATTTGAGCATGAAGAATATGAGTCAGAGGAGAACAAAGAGATCAGCATTTTTTTAATCAGGAAAGGTTATTTAAAGCTTCGAATCTCTGAACTAAGGTAAGCATCACCTCGTCTGAGGCTCTTCTCTCAAGTGTTGCATTCCAAAATCGTGACGTGAACAGTAGAATCAGTCTACAGCCAGTCTCGCAATGGCGTTGCATAACAAGTCACATGCATGAACCATTGCAGGAGCCATTGCTACCCTTTGCTGTAATAGACCTCCTTCGCTTGCCTCAACATTTTCGCAATACAATACTCTTGGGGAATAAGATTCTTTGTTCAAGGTGAACATTCTTTCGTGTCTACCTAATTGAAGAATTTCAAACAAAGAGATGTAGTTTCCAAGAAGACTGTACTGGGAAAACATTGAGACAATCGAAGGAGGTCTATCGTTTTCTAGAAATAATTTTGCTCAGAATAGGGTATTTTAAGTCTGGTTTACACTAATCAGCGCAAGCAGCATACGCAGACTCAGTACTGCATTTATCACGAGGTGTGAGAAAAGACAAGCACCGCTAATGAGCAAGTACACTACTGAGTCTGCGTATGTTGCTTATGCTTATGCTTATGCGGTGTGTGAACCGGCCCTTACGTACTGCAACGGTTCGCCTGCAGCCTGATTAGCAATGCAAAAATTGCGATCAATTGCATCAATTGCAGAAAGAAATTGCTTGGTGTCGTAACGTCTTAAACAGAGGAATGATATATATGTCGGTGACAGAAAACACATCTAATCTACGGAGAACTCCTTACTACGGACAGACTTCAAGTCCCGGTATTTTCTCCATATCCAAAGCCTCTACTACGGTCTGTTGTCAGGGTTTATGTTAAACGCGGTCTTGTAGACCCAGCACTTATTTAAGCTTGGCCGGCGTTTGCTCGGGGACCATCGTTAAAGTCGGCGTTTGTTCGGGGACCATCGTTAAACCCGACGTTTGTTCGGGGACGTACCAGCGCTATACCCGGCGTTTGTTCGGGGACCAGCGTTAAACCCGGTGTTTGTTCGGAGACCAGCGTTAAACCCGGCGTTAATTCGGGGACCAGCGTTATATCGAGAAAACTGAAGTTCATTTTTCGTTCTTTCTCCAAAGCTATTCCATGAACCCTTCGAATTCGTTGCAGTGGGTTAAAGAAGCAACTGAGATGAAAAAGTCTAGAGACAAAGAGGAACTAA
Source organism: Telmatactis stephensoni (assembly GCA_029948255.1). NCBI lineage: Eukaryota > Metazoa > Cnidaria > Anthozoa > Actiniaria > Isophelliidae > Telmatactis > Telmatactis stephensoni. The sequence continues at coordinate 61,118 of JALIZF010001137.1, forward strand.
TTGTAAAATATTCAAACGGCACAGTTTTCTTAACCTTGGAACAGGTTCATCCAAATGCCACCGTTCTGCTGGAATCTGGTAAAACAAAAGCCATAATTGGAGTGGTCGAAAAAGACGGTAAGAAACAATAGAACAGAATATACTGTAAAATGAGGTGTTTGAAAACAGAATACATTCCAGTTCTTTGGAAATATTGTTTGCATATTCTGTAAGCAATCACATGCATTTCAATAGACCGACTTCTGAAGCGCGAACAACCTTGAGAAATCGATTCAGTTATTGTATAAGGAAAAACAATATTGGCCAGCACTCACTAAATGTCAAATTAGGCTAGTTTATATGAGTATATATATTCTTAAAGCGTCATTCATTCCCATTAATTTTGGTTTAATTAGCCAATATTACGTTCTGCAATCAAGATGACATTCGGGTACCAGAAAATGGTAACGAGCTCATTGTGGACCTGTGTAGATCACCAGTATCACCGTTCAGTCATACAGTCAGGTAATACTTCAGTTTAACAATGATTAAAAACTTTGAATTACTTACAAGTAATACTTTATAACTAGGGACAAGTGTTGCTCAGTTGGTTAAAGCGGCTTTGTGATAATGCGAGAGGTCAATTCTCACTATACGCTTGTCACATCCTTTGCATTCTGTGGAGTTTTACGTAGCTTAAAATTATCTAATTTGGAAGCCACGTATAGATTCATTTTGTTCATTATATGCAATTTAGAGTTTTAAACAGTCGAACATTTGATCAAAACTCGTAGATATTGTAGCGATGAAACATCACATTGTCCGCCATCTTAAAAATGGCTTAGAAACCTCGCATTTCGATAAACGACAAAACTATACAAAAATTTCCACGTGATCGACATGCAAACAACGAAGTATCCTTTACTCAACTGAAGGTTTTTGGATTAGTTCGAAACGTACATAGCGAAGCGTTAGCAGATTTGGTCTAAACGCTATCGAGAATGGACCGGCGCTAATACACTAAATCGGAGTAGCAATTAAATCAATAGTAAACACAGCAAAATGAGATGGCTGTTTCCGCACTGTTTCTGCTTTGTGTCAGACGTACTAATAATAAGAATTATAGGTTATATAGAATCTCTAGATTATCAAAATTTGCAGAAAGAATTTAATAATTAACAATTTTAGAAATAACATCATACATTTTTTCCCAAACAGTCTTGAAGTGTACGAAGGAACAGCAAAGAATATCACCGACATAAATGCAGTGAAAAAAACTGTTATATTTGATGGCGAGTCCCAAAAATCTGTGTCTGTGACTTTGGTCAATGATAACATTTTTGAGAGCAGCGAGTACTTCACTATTGGGCTGACGACCACTGATGGAAATGTACTGATCACAGGAACAGTCAACAAGACTGTAACAATATCCGACGATGAGGGTAAGACTTAGGAGTTTAGTACGCCGTCTTAATCACCCGCCGCTCCAAAGTCTTCAAAACCGAACTCCATAGTAACAGTTACGGCAGCAGTTAACTGCTGCCGTAACTGTCTCAGCAATTAGAGCTAATTTCGTATGAGTGTGAAACGAACCGCTCCGTACCATGCTCGTGTCAGTGGCATGATAGAGCAGATTTCGTATGAGTGTGAAACGGACCGCGCCGTGCCGTGACCGTGTCAGTGCCGTGATGTCTATAAAAACATTCGAAATTCCTGCCGTCACCGTGCCGTCACCGTGCAGCGACGATTTCACAGTCATACGAAATCTACTCTATCTATAAACACATTCGAAATTCCTATCGTAACTAGACTGTACGTGCCGTGAACATGCGGTGCCGTTTTCACATTATACGAAAACTACTGTAGGTGTATGGTAGGTTTGGCGTATGGGATGGGTCTAAGGCCCGTCTCACACGGCGCTCATGACAAGTATCTGTAATTGCTGCCGTACCTATTACTATGATTGAGTTCGACTTTGAAGTGTCCTTGGAGCGGCAGTTGTTTCAGACGCCGTACTTAATGCTGTTGAACCACTGGTTTGCTTCATAATGCAACAGACCCTGCCAATCAACGGTAGATGTCGCACCAAATTACATCTGCCGTACCACTATCAACACTCACTGGAAAAAGTGATCAATTTCCATAGTATGTAAAAATCGTGTAAAAATCATGTAAAGATACCGTAAATTCAATTTACATGATTGTTGCCGTACCACTACCGACACTGCCCTATACTGTCCGTGATATGTATAAATGAAACGCCGCAGTCCCTACTAAAATCCTTTAAATTTTGTTTATAGTGAGCTTGTCTTTTGAGAAAGATTCTTATAACGTCGATGAAGATGCAGGCACGGTTAATATTACTGTGCAAAGACTTGGTAGCGACAGTCAAGTTAGCTTTAAGTAAGTTTTATTTCGTATTGATAACCTTGCAAGCTAAGCTAAATGGACTGATCGATGGTTGAGTGGATAATGCAATACGGTACAATAGACAAGTCGAGATAACGTGGTTAGGGGAGGGGGGGATACTCTACAAAAACTTTGGGTGGAGTTGATGCGGCCCGTTTCACGAAATTTTTGTCCTATATATTGAACGAGAGAACGCCTTATTAAACGGCGTCTTAACTTGTGATGGATCTATGGCCTGTCATTTAGGAACTTAATTTGATTCTCTTATTTTATACACAAGCCTTAGACTGGAAGCAATGAGGAGGTACCCATTAGTGTCACAAGAAAGATTTTTCGATAATCTGAAATGTGTACTATTTATTTCATAAAATGATAGAATGATAAAATGATCGATGCGAAATAACGTAATTACAACTTTGTCTGTTTTTGTGATAAGTAATTTGTATTTGACATAGCTATGTTATAGGGTCTTATAGCTTTTTTGCACAAAGCTATAACATATGATGCACATGAGATTTCGCTTGTCGAAAATAGTTCAACAAACTTCCAACTACAATTATCAATTTACCTTTAGACCTAGACTAATTGTTTTGGTAGCATTATATCAAACAATTATTCGTCAAATGCTTAAAGCAATATAGAAATCAAGGCTTTGTAACTAGAATAAATACACTTAATACGGAATGTTTACAAAAAATTATTGTATGTTCTGTACGTGTCGAATTCATAAACAGAAAAGTTAAATTGTACACTGTTCCCGATCATTGAGGTCAATTAGCATCAAATCTACACCAAAATGTCGGCAATTAAGTATGGTTGATATTATTTGGCAGATTTACTTCGACTACTGTATAGCTAGACGTCATATATACGGCTAATAATCGTATCTTGTGGTAAAAGACCGTTATATCTAGGTGCAATATTACAATACGCACTAATGTGAGCTAAGAAATGTGACGGGTTACTGTACACAAAATCGCACTGCGCTTCATTTCTATTTGAAATTACATATGTACTGATACAGATCTACCTTTATTATTTTCCCTACAATAAAACATATCCTCCTTCTTCACCATCATTAGAACAAATCATATTTTAGAAGCGCGTTGCTGCTAACAATAAATATTTCTCTTTAAAAAATTGGCCGAATTTGGTATGCGTTTCACCTCATTGCTTCCAGTCTTAGCGTCTGCTAACTGATCTTGCTAAACTGTTTTAAGGGTCAAAATTGGTGCAGACAGTACTGGTGTTGTCAATGTAGACCATACGTGGGAACCAGCGACTAAATCCTTTACTTTCCCGCAATCTCAAGTGAGCATGGTGATTCAGTTTCCAGTCAAAGACAATAACATAGTTGTTTCAACTCCAAAGAAAGTTATCCTAGAGATTGTTCCAGACAGCTCCCAATTTTCTCTTGCTTCCCCTAACAAGACTGTGATAAGCATTATAAATAATGATGGTAAGATTTTACAACGCCTTGGTATAAAACCATAATGGTAATATGTTTAATCAAGACGTAAGCAATATGCGCAGACTCAGTAGTGTGCTGCTTATTAGCGAGCTGTCTTTTATCACATCGGCCTAAGTGATAAATGGAAAGCTAGGCCTGCGCATGTTGATTGGGCTTATGCTTGCTTGCGTCGCTAGTGTTAATTTTCTGGGCTAAAAGCAAGTTTATGGAAATGTTCATTTCTAGGTTTGAAAATGCTTTCAAAGAAAGATGTCTTAATTTGCGTAAAATTTCAGAAATCGGTTGCTTTTTACCCGCTCAAAGTTTCAATTTAGCTGAAAAAATCGAGCCTTCAAAACAAAAAATACCCGCCGCCGGCCACCTTAATATGAGCAAATTGATGTGTTGATGATGACAAATTACTCTTTTGGACCCAATTTCTTGTATATATGTCATATGAAATTTGCTCATGATATAGTAAAGCTGATATAGTAAAAGCTGATCATAACCCAAATTTTGATTTGTTATATATTTTAGTGAACATTGATTGTAAAAGCTCGAGAGTAAATGAAAGCGATGGCATTGCAACTATTAAGTTTACTCGAAGTGGAGCAACAGCAATTACTGCAAACAGTATTTAGTAAGTAATACGATTAAATATTTTAAAGAGGAATGGGAATGGTTATGGAACAGGGACTTACGGAAGTGCAAACGGCATGAATGTTGAATAGGGCCTGACCGAGCGGTGACGTGAGAGCGCCGGTCTGTCACCTCTGTGGTCCCGAGTTTGGTTCCCGGACGACGGGGCATCACATGTGGCTTGAGTTTCTTGTTCGTTCTTTCCCTTGCTTTGAGGGTTTTTTCTCCGGGTACTGCTGTTTTTCCTCCTCAGTAAAAACGAACTAGTTTCGATCTTAGCCGGCTACATGTGCTCCGTGTGTAACTGTCTCTTAATGATAAAGCCCTGGTATACCTTCATCATGATCACGTTGAGCTGCGACCTTCATAAATCAGCACTTGTACAGCAAGGAAGGGTGATGACCTACACCAAATTTATTTAATGTAATCTAAATATTTATAATTATCTCGTTCATTTTTAAGCTGCACGAGTTTGGATGGTACTGCAAAGAGTCCTAGTGATTACCTCCATAAAAACACTGCTGTTAGATTTGAAAAAGATGAATTGGTGAAGACTTTTGACATTCAAGTTATCAATGACAATATCGCAGAGGCCGATGAAATGCTCACTATTAATTGCACTACCAACGACACCAACCTCAACTTCAAGCCTTCTTGTTTGACTACAAATTTAAAGCTTGAGATTGTCGACGATGATAGTAAGTGAATAAATATCACTTTTCAACATGCTTATGAATAGTTGTTATTTTGCATCATTGTGCCAAGATTGGTTGGTTGCTTTTTGCACGACACAATTTTTATAGAGGTATGTTTGATATGTACGTCTACATTACTATTATCCTATGACTGATATGTCAAAACGACAGATCATAATAAGTTTGTACTTCTTTGTAGAGCCAATTACAAAGTTAGATGAAGAGTTGACTTTTCTCATCGATAATTATATAATATATACAGAATATTCCATGGGCACTTGGTGATATGAATTTTATCTTCTCGTCTTGAAAATCTCTCACCAGTGAGCGCCCATGTAATATCCTCTATTTTTCTTGCAGTTGCTTTGAAAACAACTGTATCCTTTTCGATGTCTTCTGACAAAGTGGATGAACCAGAAACCACGGCACCCAACGTAACAGTTACGTACACGGTAAAGAAAACCCACAAAGATCCAGGTTCAGCAAGCTGCAAGTAAGTTAACTAGTCTTGATCATGACATGTACAAGGACCTCATTTTTTTCCTCAAAATTTCTACAAACGATAATATATATAACCTGAGAAGCTTTGGCGAATACGAATGGCATTCTAGCTAAATTTTGATTGAAAATTTCAGCTTGTATAAGAAATGATCGATTTCTTCTTTCCAAAAAAGCTAAAAGAAAATGGCGACCAGACCTAAAAAAAGCTTTTACTTTATCTTCCGGGTAACTTCAGACAGTGCGCATGCAAGTTCTTCTGGATTCCGTTTTGCCCCGTGGAGCGGGCCAAATAGAGTCCAGGGTCTAGACTATGCAGTAGTCATGGAATCGAAGCATGTGATATAAAGCGAATTTTGCATTAGTCGCGCCGTGCCGTGACCTTCACCGTGCATATTGTCTCCAGGAAAAAAACATTCGAAAATCATTTGAAATTCCTGCCATAACCGTGCCGTGACGGTGCGGTGTCGTTTTCATGGTTGCTACTCCATATTATCGGCACTCTCACGTAACGTTACGTAGCGTTACGACTTTCATGCCTTCTTAAGGCGGTGTTACACCACAGGCACCCCAGGCTCTGTTTTCGAGAGGGCGTTTTACGCGCGATGGTTATTAGTTTGGGCTACCTGTGTCATTTGTCGGTCAATTTTATTAAGACCATTGGGGAAAAAAACAAACTTACGAAAAAATCAATAAATTCAACAAACTGAAACAAAATGTCTCTTATTTTATCTAGATTGGATCTTAATGAAACTTTTGGGCAGGTTTTTGAGCGCATTTGTGCGCGTTTTACATTGTTTTTTTTGAATCACTCTTTTTCACTGGTTCACTTTGGTACTATACGAAGTAAAGGCTGGCAACTTTGACAACAAAAAATCACGAGGACAAGTTGAATGGCCGACAAAATATCCCTCTAAAACCCCTTTTCTCGCCAAGAAAACACCACAACCACAATGGCAGATAATCACTCTACCGAAAAATGGGAAAAAATGGACGACTTTATGAATGACTTTACAGAAAACGAGAGGCTTTTTCAGTCAAGTTTTTTCAAAAAATCGTTTCTCCCGACGCGTGGTCCAAGATCTTGGGTAGAAACGGGGCTGTCTAGTTTGATTGGTCCGTGGTTGCCACGTAAAAAGAACCAAATTTTCAATGACCCCTCGGGAGGCAGAGGTCTCATTTGGTATCACAACGAAGAAACATTAGAGGGGTGGGCTAGTCTGACAGGCTCTTACTGACCCCCTCCACCCTCATGCTCAAGTAATCGTGAATAAATGCTGGCCTGGTTCTTCGGCAAAAAGGCTGCCTTCGAATTTTTAGTTTTTAAAATTGTTTGTGCTCAATTTTTTTAAATTTAATGACTTCAAAAACCCTGATTTCGATGACCAAAAGCACAGAAGTCGTGGCTATCTAAAAGTAAGTGAAACCGGTAGTATTTTTTTTTTGAATGTGGACTTTATAAACTCACCGGGCGATGCGATGCATTTTGTGGTCCATACAAGAGGCATCCATTCTCTTTTGCTTTCCTTCGATCGGTTTTCACAACTTTTGACAATCGCTAATATATAAACTATAACAATAATTGACATAAAATGATGAGTAAAGCAAGAAGGTGACGTGCCAAAAGAAGGAATTCACGCGAAGCTCGACAAAGAAGAACTGAAGTATTAACACAATCACAAACGTTTTCAGTTGAATTTTGCCACTGAGCATTTGAGTCAGAAAATCACTGTGGAAAAACGAGGTGTTACGCATCAAATATCATTCTCCTTTTGCTTTTATGAATTTATGAATTTACAAATCAAAACAAATCTAACCAATGTTCAAAACATGACAAAATCAAACTTTGTGTCGACAGTAAGTTTTTCAGTCAAAGCAAAACTGAATGGCGGCCTCTCACTTTACCGGCCCTCAGTCTTGTACTTCAGAAGTATTTTCCTCTACATTTTCAGAAAAAGATAATTATTCATCAATGGACCTACCTTCTATAAGAAGTGTTTTTGATAGAACTGGAGGGATATTTTGATAGTGAAAAGTTTTGTTCACTTCTCTAAATTCTCCTACTTTATACTGGACCATCGCCCGGTGAGTTTATAATAAAAGTCCACATTCAGCGAAAAAAAAAAAAAAAAAAAAAATCACAAAAATTTATGTTACGTTAGGGCTCTATAAATACCAGGAATGGAAAGAGCATGTCAACCTTAGTAATCATTGAAAGTTTTGGATTATTATCTTGAAAATTGAAACAATGGTGAAGTTTGAAAGCATTGACTTTTTTACAAAGAATGTATTGTTTTTTCAACCCCCCCCCCCCCCCCCCCCACAGTGAAAAAATACTCATACATTATGTGCAAAAGCCCTAGTGCTTCTGAGATTCACCAATTTTTTCGGCTTTGAAGATAAATATCTGGCATTTTCAGTGATTACTAAGTTTGACATGCGCTTTCCATTTCTGGCATTTATATGGCCCTAACCCAGGGTGATCTGACGCATCCAACAAAATTCGTCAGTGCATGGAGGGTTCCCTTGCACGGTACGTACGTCTCGTCGTATTTCCTGCATCTACATTTTTTCACACTTGAAATTTTTTTGCTCATTCCCAATAGGAAAAGGGTGGACTAGCTCGAATGGATCATACGTTCCCTTCTAGTCCTTCCCCACTGCATATTTTTCTTAGTACTGAGTAGTTTTTTCGTTGTATTTATCAGTTAATTTCTGATTAGTTTTCTTATATATGTATGTACATTTTTTTACCTTATGTTCAAATGCAGTGAAAATTGATTAAATTAAATTAAATATCTAAGAAATTGCACTTTCGTATGATAGGAACTAGGCAAAATGTAGGAAAATACATTTCAGTTTTACATCTCCCTACATACTTTCTAGATATTTCCAATCATTGGAAATTGCATTTTCCTAGATATTTCCTACCTTTTCATTTTCCTATGATAGGAAATATCTAGGAAAATGCAATTTTCGAATTCCTAGATACTTCCTAGATATTTCCTAGATATTTCCTGTCATTGGAAATGAGCAAAAATTTTCAGTGTCATTTTGTGATTTACTCACATTCTCTATTATCAACTTCGATTAAAAGCTTGGGTTTATTTCCAACAACTACATTCGTACAGTCAGTGATCTCCAAGGCTATGTACGTTTTGGTCTCTAACAAACCATCACGGTATACTTTAATATTGAGGTCTTTTTTTAATGAGTCACTTTCACTCGTCCATACCAAATCGGGATTAACAATTGTGAAGTTTGTATGGGTATTTTGTGTAGCATCGACCTTAACTCTGAAAAAAAAAAGGATTGAAAATATGTAATCATGAAAGTCGTAAATTCACGTAACTTTAATTACGTGAGAGTGGATTTTAGTCGTAAGATTGTGAACTACAATAATATTTCACCTATATTTCAATTAACGGTTGGCAAATAGACTCAAGTCTACGCGACTCACCCGAAATGGAGTATGGGTAGGAATTACTAAAAGCTATGAAACCACATAAATATCAGCACGACAATTCTCAACCAGCTGGTGTTGAGCTTATGCAACAAAGTCCTTCATTCACTGATGCTTAAAATGAAGACCGAAGCCAAAGAGAGAGTAAGCTTTTTCAACTACCCATACTCCTTTGCGGTTTAGTTGCGTAGGCTTGAAGCCTCTCGCCTGACAACATTTTTTGAAAGAGGTGTATCATCTCTTCTTTTTAGCATATAAAGCTTTTTTAGGTCTGGCCAAAATTATCTTTTAGCTTTTCGCAAAGAAAGGAATCAGTTCTTATAGAAACTGTAATTTGATCAATTCAAAATTTGGCTAAAATCCCATTCCTACGTGCCTATCGAATTGCAGAAGTATTAGCTAGTACTGTCATGTGGGGAAATCTTAAGACAATTCCGTAGAAATAAAACTAAACGTGGAATTCTCATAAAAGTTCACACAGTTATAATTTTTGAGTTGCTTATCACAACAATGAAATCAAAAATGGGGGTCACCGTAGTTGTTTTTGCGCTAGAATGCTTTAAAGTACACCATCGTTTGTGTCTTGACGGCTCAAGATTCGAAAATCAAAATCGTGTCAAAAATAATTAATTTCTTGAACCTGAGCAGTGCTAGCTAACTAATATGAGCTCATTTTCTCTCTTTGAGCAATAGCCTAGTATTATGATACAATAAATTGTTGTAAAAATTCGTTTGATACAAGATGAAGGTAAAATTGGTTGTTTATAGTACGTGCCCTTGAAGCAGCGTGAAAGCACCTTCCGACCACACGTTTTGGTAAATATCTAAAAAACTGGACATGGAATCTTGACTATAATTATATATATGATAGAGAACCTTACTACCGTTGATTTGTAAAAAATAAAAAGATTAGGCGCTGCCCGTGCTCGTTTCCACACTACGACGCGCTAAAATGTGAAACAAGGCGTCGTAAACAGCCTGTGACCGAAGAGGACTAAGGCGAGTAACCACTGTAGCGCCTCTTAGAGCGTGTCTACTGTTAAAAATAGGACTGAAGCTTGCACCATTTTAAGTCAAATATATATCGTTTACAATCGCACAAATCAAAATAGGCTGAACTATGCTATGCGCAGTAGAGATGCACACTGTACAACAGAGTTTGGTGTCAAGACTAATTAACTTACTTGCAGCTTCCTGAACCTGGAGTTGTCTTACTTTTCTTTACCAAGTACGTATGAGTTTCGTAGGGTGTCGTGGTGTCTGGTTCATCTATTTTGGCAGAACTCGATGCAAAGAATATCGATGTTTGGGCTTCTACACCACCTGCAAGAAAAAAATCCCTTATGGAGACGTTTTGCTGACGTCACATGGTTATGTATTAAATAAGGCCTACTCCTGGACCATAAGTTGCCTTAAGATGCCTTAAAATACTCAATGTAGCCTAAAGTAGCCTTAAAGTTGATTTAAGTCAATTTATGTTTTCCCCTCGTGTCACTTGCCACGCCCCTATGGTGCTGATTTTCCTGCAGCTCGTTTACGCTGGGCAAGACAATAATTTCGCATACTGTAAGATGGAGTAAAATGGCTATGAGCCCTTGGCTCAAAGCCGCTTTATTAGAAATCAAGAATACTATTACATAAATATCAAAACTTGCCCAAGTAAAGGTGAGGGCTTACAAACGCCAAATATGAAAGTACACTAAGAGGTGGATGCTGAGGCAGGACGGCGCGAAAATGTTTGGTAGCTTGCAGTTCTTTTAGTGAATCACATGTGAGCCCCTAGAGCGGGTACCAGTACAATACTGGAGTATAAACTTGGCTTCGCGTGTATTCAATGAGATTACATAACACCTGCACGTGTACTTGTTTGCATAAAACAGGAAACCCACGAGGGGAAAAAATAAATTTCCCATTTGCATGCAAATATTGTATTTACTCTTTAATAAGTGGCCTTAAAACGCCTAAAAACGCCGTAAAACGTTTTAAAGAATTACAAACATTTCACCATATTTTCTTAAAACGCCTTAAATTGCATTGGCGACTTAAGGACCCTAAGACTAAAGATCTCTAAAACTAGAAGACGATCGTCGGATCCCATTTCGGTTTTTCGATGCTCCCTCGTGATGAGCATGCGCTGTATCTGTACTGACCTGTACTTTACATTGCGTTCTTCGAGTAATAGGTGTGGGTTTGATATGAATTTTGCATGAGTGTACGCTCAACCGCAGAACCGTAACAACGTGATTTATGTAAGAATAAATACGAGTGTTCCATGGGATATAGAGTCCCTCACATTAGATAAAAAGGGGTCTCAATGGGGTTAACCGTTAGCCGTAAAAGGGCCAAAAATTTAACCGTAAGCCGTAATAATATAGGAAAAAACTAACCGTTAGCCTAATGAAAAGTTAGTCGTAATAGCTTTTTTCAGCGTTCTCAAAAATAAAAATTAATTTTTAACCATCAAGAACAATGGAAATTAGTTATCAACCCACTTTAACCGTAATCGTAAAAAAGCCAAAATATTAACCGTCAACCGTAATAGCCACCACCCCATTGAGACCCTCCTAAAAGGCCACTCGGACTGCGCCCTCGTGGCCTTTTATCTAATGCTCGGGACTCTATATCCCATGGGACACGAGTGTTCATTCTCTAACCGTCCTAGAATATGATCACACTCACGAGTGACTCACACTTTTCCCGCTTTTATTATCAAATTGTTTAGAGGATTATTTGTTTTGCACTGCTTTCTTTTGGTCGTAACATTTTTGCATGTTCCAGTGTAAATTGACGAGGTTCATTTATGTCATGCACATCGGACCGGCAGGCTGGATGCCGCTTTGACTACAGAACAAGACTTTTTTAGCGATGGAAAATGTCAGAATATATGAGATGAATACTGCATCTAAGAAAAAGAGCGAAGAGCTAGATGACGACAGCAAAACAAAGTCGCTCAATTGACTTGCTATCAAGCTTGAAAACACAAGTTTCAAGTATATCACAGTAAGTTAGAGATTGTCATTATTTAGCTAAATACATATCGAATATTATACTTCTCAAGATGATCAAAATCACTTCAAATTTATATGATTAATGTCAGTAACTGCAGTAAGCTATAGAAGAAAATGTGTGCTTGATATTTGCTAGTTAAATTCATAAGGTGAATTTGCTCCGACAAATTTGGCACGCATATCAATATTAAAATTTTAGTTACAATGTATTTAAGTTGGTGTTGAAGCACAGAGAAAATGCGAAAAAATTGTTAGTGCTTGGTATTTTGATGCTCTGTGTTCCGTAAAGTAACTTAAGATGTCAAATAGTTGGGGTTTTGAAGCGCAGGGAAATTGTTGTATAAAGAAACTGTACTGTCGTCAGTGGTTTCTATAACTAATCAGTATTCTCTATATAGAGCATACTAATGAGCTCTTTAAACAAAAAAATTCAAAAGAGTTCATTAATATGCAGAATATATACTAAACTAATACTAATTAGTTATAAAAGCTCACTGACCGTACTTGTTTTCTTTTATACCCCACAATTTCCCTATGCTTCAAAGCCCTCACCACTTGACACCTTTAAGGCGGTGTTACACGAGACGATTTTTAACGACGATTTTTTGCGCAACGTTGCAACAACTTGCAATAGTTTGCGATGCGAGTTTCTAATTTGGATTCAAAAACTCGCAACGCATTTCCGAAGCGAAAATTGCATGTTCCAAGTGTCGTTACACGAGAAAGATTTTTAACGCGACGCCGTTGCGCTGAAAATCGTCCTTAAAAATCGTCTCGTGTAACACCGCCTTTAGTTACTCTATGGGCGAGTGAGTGTGATAATTTTCTAATATATGGAAACTAAAATCGTTTACTTTGTTTATTGACAGCCACATTTTCCGGTGTGGACTAGTCATTGACAACTAAGAGTAAAAGTAATGGACTGATAACAACAAGCTATCGATAACTATTTAGTCTGGGGAGGTCCGAAGTAATTGCTTATAACTTTATGGTTCATATCTGCAATAATAACATGCGATTGGAAAATCACAGCTTGCAAAATACAATAATCATCCTGATTTTTTCTCTAAAACTGTACAAGCAAATTTACTAATTAAATGCTAGATTGTGTTAAATTTTGTATGTTTGTTTTCGTTTACATGGTGCATGTACGTAGTACGATTATCCAACTAGCGTCGATCGCCGCGGCTAGTATGCAGCTTTGCATTTCCTTCCATTCAGTGTGCAGAGTACAGAATGCAGACGCGCGCGTCTGCCGGAGAATGTTTTCTATTATTTTGAATTAAGAGGGGATTTTTTTCAAGTTCGAGGATGTAAGTTGAAAAATCAAGATGTGAATTTTCAAAAATCGAAATTTGTTGGTATCTCTTGCATAACAACAAGTGTTTTTATACAAAATTTCGTCTAAATTTCTTGATTTTTCAACTTATATCCTTCAAACGAAGTACTTCACAGTTTTACTGATTTTGATGTGCTCTTTCCAGCTATGTTCTATAACTTTGAGTTCCATAACTTTGCAATCAGAAACAAGCCAGATAAGTCGTAGCCTGCTCTTTGAATTCCGAGAAATGAACTGACGGGGTGTACTACAACAAAGTCTGGCAGATGGTTCCACAATGGAGTAATAAAAAAGATCGAGTTTTAGACTATGCGCTTTTTCGAAAAATAAGACACATTTTGGGGTGGAAGCTGGTAACATAACTATTTTAAACTAATTTTTCATGCTGAATCCGAATATGACAGTTACCAAGACTGCAATCTTGTACGTATAAATGACGTATTTTGTGAATTGCTACAGTCATTTCATATACTGAGCCGTTTTATCATGTAATTCCCAAACTTAAAAACGATTACCATAGTGTTATTATTATCATTACGTGTAATTATTTTCTCTGAATTATTGTCAACATGCATTTCCGCTTGAAAATTGGCGGATTAATTGTTCATCACACTTTATTTTAAATTGTTATTTAAAAGTATTATACTGCTTAACCGCCAATGCTATGATTTGCCATGCTATATTAGCAGTTAATATACTGAATATTATATTATATTGGAAATAACACTAAAATCGTTTTGAAATAACCACTTAACACGCCCAGGTCGACGGCTCCTGAAATCATGGCGGCGCATGCGCAACAAAATTTCCTTCTGTTTGCGACTGCTGTTTATAAATCCCTCGTATTATGAATTCAAAGACTTTAAGCCCTTCAACTTTTATAATGCTATTGGATATATTTTGATATAAAGCCCGGCAAATATATAGCAACGAAAACTGACTCAACTACATGATTCCTCTTTCTATATATTTGCCATATACCATAAAGTAGTTTTAAAAACTTATAACTCTTTTCTTTCCAAGAAACCGTTACACGGTGCGATGTTCTCTCCAAAAAATCTCACAATGGCGTTGCGGACCAAGTTGCGCGAACATATTTTACCCTCTTAACACCTCTTACGCACCTCTACTTAGTAATTAGCCCTTTTTGTATGTTCATATAAACTGAGCGCGATTTTGAGACGTCATTATCGGTTTATATTGATGGCTAGTATTGGCGGAGTCGTGCATTGTATCGCGATTCTAACGATTACCTGCAAAGTTGTTTTTCAACTAAACCGACGCGCTATCACGCAATTGCTAAGCCATTGAGAGTGCGCTCAGAAATTTTCACAAACTTATCTCGCTTTTCTCACCAAAATATGTCATTTTTTCGGTCGTTACTTTATTCACTGATACTATTCTAATCAATTATGTATCAATAGTTCGAAAAAAGACTGGACATTAGGGCTTTTACAGATTAGGTCGAAAATGAGTTGTTGATAGCAAGTAGTGATCGACGGACAAATGTACCGACAACTTAAATCACCTTGTTTTCAAATTCAAGTTTTCCAGTGTGCGAGCAAGTCATCGACCAGTTGTCTATATAGTCGGAATATCATTTCCCCGAGTTTGGAACCGAGTCCGAGTTAGAGTTGAGTCCGAGTTGGAGTCCGAGTTAGGGTCCGAGTTAAGCCACAGGGAGCCCAAGCTTACCACCTTAAGCATTGTTCAGTACAAATTTCAAATAAATGTCAAAAATTACCTACAAATAAATTTAGAGTTGGTTTTACAGTTCAGTAAACTATAAGCGACTAGTTTACTGATTGATGTAGCCTACGTAGCGGCACGAGAGGAGGGGAAGGTACCAGCAAAGCTTGACCTTGATCAACCTTGATCTTACAAAAACGCTTTGGCTTGGCCTGTATGTGTTTCCTGGCTCCTATGGACACTTAAACTGTGCCCAAAAATTGTTTAAACCGACGTATA
This sequence comes from Telmatactis stephensoni, assembly GCA_029948255.1. Classification (NCBI taxonomy): domain Eukaryota; kingdom Metazoa; phylum Cnidaria; class Anthozoa; order Actiniaria; family Isophelliidae; genus Telmatactis; species Telmatactis stephensoni. Next base: position 76,566 of record JALIZF010001137.1, read on the forward strand.
TTCCAGCTGACCTTTTTATGACCGGCTTTCTTGTAACTTGTACCTTAAACAAGGCAACGCTCTGAGCTAGAGATGTCCTAGTTAATATATCGGATAATAATGACAGCTTGTCAGTCAATGTACAACCCGTCCTCCTCCCGCAGCTCCTGAAATACTACCAACTTTGTACCTATCTATGAGGAAATCTGACCAGGCTGAAATGTCAGCCCGGGCTGAAAATCGTCATGTAATCGGTGCCTAACTGACAAAGCATCCATTACACACTTAATTACTCACGGCAAGAGCTCTTCATATCAATTCCTTAGTACTGAAAGGTACATGCATACACAGGCGCACCCAAAATGTGACTATTCATGAATATCAAATATAATTTCAAAATAAAGCAGTAAAAACACCCTTCTGGGCACCCTTTGGTTTCGTCGTTCAGCTATTTATTCATTCATTCGTTCATTCGTTCATTCATTCATTCATTTATTTATTTATTTACTTTTAGTGTTTGTACTCTAGTGCTTTTTATAATAATAATGATGATAATAATTTTTTTAATTCTTTTTAAATAAAATGGGACTTTATTTACAAAACTTCTCAACTTCTAAATATAAATTTAAGGAAATATTTACAATAAAAACAATAATGATGATAATAATAATGATAATGATGATGATGATGATAATAACAATAATGGTAATAATAATAGCTTTATTACGTTTATCTTAAGAACAGACATACAATGGATTTAAAACAAAATAGAAAAAAAAATAGAAAAAGTGATAAATAGATAAATAAATAACATTAATAAAAAGTTAATGAAAATAATAATAAAGAAATAATCTAAATTATTATTAATCTTCCCGAACATGACTCGAACCCTAACTCGGACTCCAACTCGGACTCGAACTCGAACTCGAACTCGGACTCCGACTCGATTCCAAACTCGGTGAATTGTTTCTCCCCTATATAGTTGACTATAACTATGCCGGCTGTCTGCAGAGGCCTTAATTAGCTAATCATTACTTTGCTCCTTTTGGTAAACAATTCAATTATCAAGTCAAAAAGTTGCCGAAAACAACTATTAATAACTAGAAATATATCAAGCAGTATACATTACCATTTAAATACTCGTTTAAACAGACAGCCACCAACAGAATACGGACAGCTGTAAACATCGTTTGGACCGCCATCGCAGATCAAGCCTCTATCACTTCCAAAAACATAGAGATTAAACAAACAAAAAAGATCGGAATATACAACAATAACTCCTTACACCCTTGAGCTCCTTGAGTAAGCTTTGCACAAAGAAAACTTATCTGACGAAGTTCATTAACGGCATGTCCATTACTTGGCAAGGAAAAATGCACAAAAACCTACATTAATCATTTAAGCCGGTTCTAATTTATATCTACGGTTAGTAATCTTATCCGTAATCCGTTCGTTCTTTATTAACTGCACTTTATAATACTAAGTATCACCTCTACTGTTCCTAGTTTGATGACTATAACTGGTTGCATAACACTTATAAGCCATCATGTACTGTACCAAATTGTTGAAATAAAATACAACTGGGAAAGTTTGGCTTCCCGAAATTAATTTGGAACAGCTTCCTCCAATCTTTTCAGAATGGCCTAGATATTCGCCACACGAAAACCAACCACAGAACATGGATTTTATTGACAACGTCTGAAATAGGACTTAGTTCAGTTAACAAAACAAAGAGATTAAGCATTGAAGACAAGGATGAAGACGAGGACGAGTTTTCATTGAAGCAACCGGCTTTCTAACATTTAACAGAATAAAAAAGTAACGAAAGCAATATATAGAAGTACTGTTACAGTATCGAACCCTTGAAAAACTGCAATAATTCTTGATTAAGTAACATTAATAGATAATAGTGTGATTTGCAAAAGCTGAATGCCCTCAACAGTCACATTCCATCCAGATGACGACCACTTTTTCCAGATTCTCGTCAATTCAGAGACATTATTAGCTCGAGTTTTAAGTTTGCTACAATTTGTTCTCTTTGCTTTTGAACTCGCCCCAGTTCACTATTACTGAAATACCAGCTATATTTCAAGAGTTCACAAACAATATATTATTTTTGTTACTAGCTAAACTAACCAATTTCTTTAAATAAAATTAGGAAGTCGCATCAGTGGAAACTAGTCTTCGTCTTCGATTTCAATACTAAGCCTCCCTAATGAGCGTATTTGTGCTACCGCTGGATGATCACCCGTCCATAATCATAACTGAAATTCCGTACACGCTTTTATACAAAGTTCGCTTGGTTCGAAAACCGAGAACCATAATTACATAACAGTATATCCGTGCAGTTATGTAGGAGCTATTGTTTATTATTTAAGTTATTGTTTATTATTTAAGTTTTTTGCTAAACAAAACTGTCTATTAATACCTACACTTATGCAACCGCTTATTTTCTGCTTGGCGAGGTTTCCTAACAACGAACAACTTACAGTTTACTATTTAAGCTGTTTAGTAAACAAAAAGGTTCTTTTCATATGTATACACAATTAACATCTTAACGGATCATCGCCGGAATTACCTCTTCAAGTAATAGTACAACAAAGAGCATTAGTACCATTAGTATAAAAGTTTGAGCCCTAGCTAAGTTTCAAGTCTCGATGGGATTTCTCAAAATTTATAATTATAAGGCATTATAATAAAACTATTAAATGTTAAAGTCAGAGTACATTTTTCAAGCTTGACATTTCAGTGCCACTAGAGTTAGAACTTCAAGGTATTTCAAGGTATTTCAAGGTATTTCTAGAGAGTTAGCTAGTAGAATATATTATAGAGGAGTGATTTTATTTACAGGCTCGTTACATGGTATATATATGGGATCAGGGATCAAGCCCCAAATTATGGCCAGGATCAGGGATCAGAGGCCAGGGCTCAGGGATCAAATGGGTGGGATCATCAAGGATCAGGGACATTAGGTCAGGATCAGGGATCAGCTCAGGTTTTTGCACCAAGGATCAGGGATCAAAAATTTCTAAAAATATGGGCTCAGGAATAAAAATTTCCTTAAAAACCCGGGATCAGTGAGATGAAAATATGCCATGTTACGAGCCTGTATTTAACCCACGAAAGCTAGAATTAAAGACGACTATTTAGTTTGTACTTATAGCTGATAAAGAACAATAGGTCTAGCTAGAATCTTCTACTTAAGGAATAAAAAACGGTTTCCCGTGTTTGATAGCCTGATCAAAACACGCGTGATGTTGGGAGAACACGAGAGAGCGTAGTGGAAGCACGAGCCGTAGGCCATACTCTCATCAAACACGGGTTTTCAGCCAATCAGAGCGCGAGTTATTTTATAAACTTTTATGGGTCCTTAAGTCGCCGTTATGTTTCAGATGAAGAAAGAAACTAAGGCGTAAACATCACAACAATTCTGGCACTTACACGAATTATAGAAAACACAAACAATAAACACACAAGCAAACAAAAACAAACTTTCAAAGACAAACAAACGAACGAACGAACAAACAGTTAGTATATGTGCACAAATTAAGGCAGCAATTGGGCTTCAGTCTTTGCTGTTGACTCCTCTATCAGCAACTAACTTCTGTCTGAATACACCGCATACAATACTCCAAGCCCGATAAAGTTATTATCAACCAATATAGGCCCATTTTTGGCAAATGCAAACAGATTGTACTAGTCTCCTCTGCACAACCGCGTGTTCAGTCACGTCACGCAACGGCAGGCTCTCGACTCGCGCGAAATGGCGTTACGTGACGAGACTGAACGTGGCTGTGTAGGAGACTAAAGTAGTCCTGCAGCCTTGGAATGTTCGGACCTCTTAGACCTTAGCTTTACAGTCCACTTTGAAAATCTATAGATAAAACGAAACTAAAAGTAATAACTCCAAAATAGCTTCAGCCTATAAGTTAATAGATTATCTATCGTATAGCCTGCGTTGCTGGCGGTCTGCGGTTTTTGGGGCGGAGGACGAAATGAAATGGTCGCCAGCAACGCAGTCTACTATCGTAGGAAAACGGTTGCGTAACAACACAAGCGAATCGAACGAGCAAACAAGTAAACGAGCAATAAACATAGAACGAACAAGCGGAGCGAGCGAAAATTAAAGCTTGTATAAAAATTAGTTAGCTTAAGTTTTGCATTATAATGCAAAACTTAAGCATGGCTAACTAATTTTTATATTTCGGTTTTAATTTCGATATTAACTTGTGACGACAGACATGTATTGGTTTTATCATCTAGATAAAAATGACCCCAAATTCTTTCATTGTTTTTTGCATCAAAATTTTGCCATATAAGCCCATGCGGCCCTCTATATTAGTCTTTGTCTTTTTAAACAAGTTAACATTTTCAATATACATTCTATTCCATTCCATTCCAAAACCAAACTCACCCACCACAAATATCCTATCGTAGGAGCAAGGATGGCACAGTTGGTTAGTGCGCGGCCTTCGGTGCAAGAGGTCCAGAGTTCGATTCCAAGTGACTTCACATCCTTGTTTCAACTTCTTTCCTTTTCGTGTAATTTTAATTTGCTTTAAATCATTTTAAATACCTGTAAAAAGGAACACTGATGGAGAGAGGGGAGTAAAATGAGCGTGCCGTCGACCTCAAGTTTAAATGTTACTCAAATTGCGTGCTGTCCCGAGTTATCGACGTAAAATATGGTCGCTTTACTTTACTTTACTTTATATCCTAAATTCTTTTTGGCTAAGAAAGTCACGCATGCCGCTTCAATAAACTATTTTCGGCGAATGAAATGTATAGTAACTTTGTATCATTAAAAGGAATGATCAAGGAAAAGTTTTCTGGTTTGAAAATCAGAATAGTTCTAAAAATGACATTCAGAGCTCGTTATAACCTTTTTTCAAAATTTACTAATAATAATACTCTCGGACGTAATCCTCAGCATTTCCTATAGCGATAGCTTACGGATTTGATAAAGAAAGCTTTATCGTATCTTAACATTACTAAATATCATTACGTATATACATCTTTATAGTACATTTATATTTATTTATCTTAATTTGTCTTCCTGATCATAAATGACATTTATCACTTATTTTTCTGAAATCTTTTTCATCTCTGCCACTGTCCAATTGCATTGCATTTCGCTCTATTGCTGAGGCAAGAAGGTTTCAGAATTGGTGGTGTTAGGACGTGGTGTTTCAGTCAGTTTTTATCTACTTGACGTTACACCTGTTTTCTACATTTATATTTAAAGTTATTTACTTTTTCCTCTGTCGCCGAGTCAAGGAGGTTCCAGAAGTGGTGTTGTTATTACATGGTGCTTCAATGTTTTTATTCACTGATTCCACACCTGTATTTTACATTTATTTACATTTTCCTCTGTTGCCGAGTCGACGAAGTTTCAGAAGTGCATGCTGCATCCCCGAGTCGAGGAGGTTCCAGAAGTGGTGTTGTTACATGGTGCTTCAAAGTTTTTATCCACTGATTGCAAACCTCACGTCGGGCTAGAATGGGTCTCTCTGAAATGTTTCATTTACTTAGAATTTTGTGATATTTAATCGAAATTTCTTGAAACTTTGGGACATGGAAGAGTTTGCCAAATCTCAAGACTTGTTAGTTTTACTTTTTTGATTTTCTAAATTTTTTTCTGACTTTTTTCAGTTCTGAAATACCCCCTCACAGGTCTTTCAAAACTAGTCAAAATTTTCTTTTGAGCAATTTTTCGATTTTCCCGCCAAAATGATGACGTCCTTTTCTCGCCAAAAGCATCGAAATCAAAAAAGGAAAACGAACAAGTTTTTAGAATTGGTGAACTCTTCCATGTCCCTGAGTTTTAAGAAATTTCGATTAAATACCAAAAAAAACATTTCAGGTCCATTCTAGGTATTTTACATTTACATTTATTTACATTTTCCTCTGTTGCCGAGTCGAAGGGATTCCAGAAGTAGTGCTGTTGTTAGGACGTGGTGCTTCTCTCAAAGTTTTTATCCACTGCTTCCACACCTGTATTTACATTTGCATTCATTTCCATTTTCCTCTGTTGCCGAGTCGAGGAGGTTCCAGAAGTAGTGCTGTTGTTAGGACGTGGTGCTTCCCTCGATGTTTTTATCTACTGGCTCCTACCCGTATTTACATTTGCATTCATTTACATTTTCCTCTGTTGCCGAGTCGACGGGGTTCCAGAAGTGCTGTTGTTAGGACGTAATGCTTCAATGTTTCTATTTACTGGTGTCACACGAGATGTCTTATAGGGCCAAAGGAACTTGATAAAACGCTGGCGGAACAGTCGATTGGTTGCACAGTAAATGAACGGGTTTAAACACGAGTTGCCCATACACAGGACCATGGTGAAATGATGGAATGGACTGTCAGCTTTTGACAAACCAAATTTGAAGCACAGGTAAGAAATCTGGTTTGGAATCCAGCAGATACCAAAAGCAACAGCAGTTATGATGCACATGCGCAGAATACGAATCCCTGCTTTGCCGTGGTTGGTTTTGAAGAGGGCTGGGGATTTCTGAACTCTTATCCGAAGGTTGACGAACAAAATGGACATAACAAGAAGAGGGATGAAAATTCGGATGATGAAGTTAAATACAGCGAGGTATTGTGGCAAATTTCCTTTGAAAACAGCAAACCAAACGCATTTGTTGTTGGGTCCGAGCGTCTTTTGAAGCAGAGATTGTGACGTTGATAAAATGGCGCACAACCAAACAGACAGCAAGATCACCTTGACTCTTCTCATTCTGAAACTCGTTTTGTATTTTGTAGGACGTGCTACAGCAAACCATCTGTATTCAAGCAAAGCAAGAGAGATAAAAAAGATCAGTATTTTGAACACTGAATTGAAAGTTTTTTGTTATATATAAACTGAACCAGCTTCAGTTTATGAGCCATCTTGGAAAAGAAGAAAGAAAAGAAAAAATATAAGAAAAGAAGAAAGAAAGAAAGAAAGAAAGAAAGAAAGAAAGAAAGAAAGAAAGAAAGAAAGAAGAAAGGAAGGAAGGAAGGAAGGAAGGAAGGAAGGAAGGAAGGAAGGAAGGAAAAGAAGAATGAAAAAAAGGAAAAGAAAAAGAAAGAAAGAAAGAAACATTTGTACATGTATTTATATTAACCAAAAAGGCGTCTTTAATGTTACAAAGTTGCACAATTAATGATCACAAGCTACAGCTTATACCTTTCAATGGCCAAGCAAGCTATTGTGTATATTGAGACAACACCAAAAGTAAAAACCAATAGAAAGGATGCTACTATTCGACAAAACAGCTCCCCCGCAAAGCCACTTGGAACAGGAAAGTTTTCACTACCAACAATGAAAGATGGCGTTAAAACGATGCCGATCCCTGTGGTGAAGGAAATATATCAAATCAATAATGTAACAAATTTACAATGGATTTTCATGGTATGGACCCTTATTTATCACAATTGTACGTCACACATGGTCAAAATGTTACGAGGCGAAGCCAAGTGGGTGCATAACTAATTTTGACCATGAGTTGACGTAAAATGTTGGTAAATAGGAGTCCATGCCACGAAAAGCGCTAGCCATGGTAATTTTTTTGCATGCACAAACTGGAGAAATAATTTCTCGTGGAACTGGCTCGAGCGCTAGCTGGCGTGCGCGCAAAATCAAAACGATGACGCACGCTGGACTCTTATTTACCACAGTTCTCGACCAATCAGAAAAACTGATTGATTGTGGTAAAAAGTCTTTAATTACAAGATTGCTTATGTAGATGAATTTCTTGACTTTGTATTCAGAAATTCTGCAGTGTCATATGTAAAATAATCAACCTTGGAAGACGTTATTTCCCGCTCAAAAATATGCCCAAAACAATCATGGTTTTATAACATTGTGCATTGTGGCACTATTTTTGCAGATTCTAATTTCTGTGACTTTTGAGTTTTTTCACGATCCGCAAAAAGGTTCCCGCAAAAAGTTTTCCTCTTTAGTTGAAATTATATAATTATACAGATAGCAAACCCTTAAAGGTACCCCATTGAGAAGAGTGTTATGATTCACTTTGAAATAACTGACGCACTTTGAAATAATTGACGCACTTTGAAATAATTGACGCACTTTGAAATAATTGACGCACTTTGAAATAACAAAAACTGGCATGACGCACTTAATTGAAATCATTTTTTGATGCACTTTGAAGTAACAAAAGCTAACGCACTCTGAAATAATCTTTGACGCACTTTAAAATAAGTTCCTTGATAAGAGCAATGTTGAACATAAATCAATAACTGATACCTCGGGACAGCCAATATCAACAGGCCTATAGTTCACGTGGCTTAATGAACAGACGGACAGAGAGATAGACAGACAGACAAATTAAAAACAAAAAATAATTTAGAGCTGATCAAGCGAAATCAATGCTGCAATAAACGCATGCTCCATTTTGAGACCTTTGTGTTACAAGCAGTATGCAAGAATATATTTGATGGAACTGTGTCAAAAGGTGATATTAATGTTATCAGGTCATCTACTACATGTGACTGTACTGTACAGTATCTGAAGTTTAGAGTGGCTTTCAGTAAACTTGTGTAATTATGTTAGCGTGTTTAGGCCTACTCCGTGCCCCAAAGTCGCTGTAACGTTGGACAAATTAAGGCGACTTAGGGCGACCTTAGGCGATTTAAGCAAAGATTGACCAAAACGTCGATGGCACTTAAGGCGACTTTGTTTTTAAGACGACTTTGTGCGATTTAAGGCGACTTTGTGCGACTTAAGGCGACTTTAGGGCCAGAGTAGGCCCTAGGTGTTGAGGGTACCGGAGACTTACTTGAGTCACGGCGATTTGAGCAAAAATAGGCAAAAAAAAAAAAAAAAAACCGATGGTCGTGCTTATGGCGAATTTGAGCGATTTGAGGCGACCATGTACGATTTAAGGCGACTTTGAGCGACTTAAGCTGACTTTAGGTCCCGGAATAGGCCTGTATTTAGTACTAGTACACTCTAATTGCTTTCTCAACTATTCAATTAATTTGAATATTATATATACTTCAATAAGTACACTTTGGTTCACGGGCTAGAAAAATTCAATGCCCCACGTTTTGCATTGCCATTTTACTACTCAGTACTGGCACACTGCTGAGGAATTTTTGTCCGCGCTAAACTTTTGTAAAGGAACAGGTGGACCTAAAAACGACTATTACCCTTTCGGCTACGTAAGAAGTTTCTATGATGTGTGTGATACAGGGGCAAAACTTCCCCGGCTAACAGAGACCCCTGTCTTGCCCACCATGTGGCGCGATCTTATGTTAGGGCGACTATTCTAGCCGCCCGAATTCGAAATTACAAGAGATATCCAAAAATTCGGTTTGAGCCGACTGCACATTGGCAAGAAAGTAAAGCCTGGGTTTTCACGAGTGATGAAAGCAGAAGCGGAAGCAATATATACAGACTCAGTGTTGCATTTCGCACCTAGGTGTGAAAGAAGACAATGGACAGTGCATACTATAAACAAGAAAATAAACAACAAGTTAGGGTTAGGGTTACACAGTGTTTCATAATCAAACAAAATGCCATGCTGCTTTCTTAAATGTACGTACTGACCTGTCAAGGTATCCGTTATGGCAAGGTTGAGGATAAACATACTGTAATATGTCTTTAGAAGGTCTCTGTTCTTTATCAGAAACACCACCAGCAAACCATTGGCGGTAAACGCTAAGAATGCGACGATAGCAAAACTTGTACGAAGTGCAGCATGTTGGTCAATGGGAATGGCAAATGATGATGTAATTGAAGACGATGAGTTTGCAGTGGTATTCATCATATATTCCTGTGAAACATAATCGGTACATATTCAAGGACGCTGGCGGTTTTGAAGTATATAAAAAGTCAATCTCAAGAGCGTTGACGGTCTTAATTAAAGCAGAGAATTGACGGATGTTTGTAGCCCATAACAAAAAGACTCTAGATCAGTGTTATTTAAAAATATTTTCCATATATGTTCCACTGTTTGCCATATGCCTTATAATGAAATACCTTGTTGAAATTCAACTATAAATGTATGTTTAACAAATAACACAGCTTTTTCCGTGCTGCGTTGAGTAATACTCCACGCAGGAAGTGACTAGAACACGAAAATGAGAAGTGCACGAGCCGTGGGTAATGCTCTCTGCACGTCTTGAGTGCATTCGGTACTTTCTAAGCCTGTATTACTGAACGGTGCACGAAAAAGCTATTTATTTGTTTTGTTTTATAAAATATTTGACATAGTAAGCGCGCGCTGATTGGCTGGCTACCACTTGTTTATATTAGAGGACTGAGACGTGGCTCGCACAAAAACGTCGAAAATATTTTATAAAAGCAATATCGATCGCTTATGTCTCTGTACTGTGGTATAACTCGAAAAGCAAGAGAAACACTCGGCTACGTCTCGTGTTTCTTAGCTTGCTTTTCTCGTGCTCTACACGCCCCATCGTGTTGAGACACGCGCGGCCTTTTTATATTCCTTAAATACATTTGCTAAATTGTTAAGTAAATATTCAAGGAAAAAGTAAAATTTTCCTCTAATCCCTAAAAAAAATAAATAAATAAATAAAATAAATAAATAAATAAATAAATAAATGAATGAATGAATGAATGAATGAATGAATGAATGAATGAATGAATGAATGAATGAATGAATGAATGAATGAATAAAAAGGTGCGCTTGCGGTGGAGCTCCTGCTGCTGATATCAGAACTGTGTTGTGTTTAGTAATAAAGCACAGCCTTCGACCAATCACAGTGCATGTACTATCTAAACCTTAAAATAATATGCAATAAGGATAGAATAATGCTAAAAACGCGACAGTGTGAGCATCGTACAATTACCGACATCGCAGCTGCCAAAATTCAATTAGATCGGACGTGAAAACGCTCTATAGTATATTTAATTTTAGGTTTCTAGAAAATGTAAAGCACAGTTCGTTGATCATTCTCGAGCTCCGATTGCACAATATAAGCCGTACGTTTATCATCACCAATATATTACCACTTTAATACTTGTACTACATTTGATTATACGAGCACTGGGCATATGAGCAACATTCTTTACCACTCACCAGAATCACCCAAGGTCTGGACCACCGTTGTACAGCTTCTGGTACTCCAAAGAACTACCAATTGATTGAGTCACTTTGGCTTACCTCATATATAGATGTACTCTATTGCATGTAATGAATATCTCAAACTGACCCTTAAGACTATAGAATAAGAAATAGACGAGTCTGAGAACACTTGAGTAGGGTTGCCATTGTGAAAAGTATTAGCTGAAGTAGGTATTTAGTACAGTGAATTCCAGGTTCAATTGGATTCAGGAAGCGGCAAGCTGAGATGATGGAATCGAAAAAAACGCCAACTCATTATATAGTACTTTAGACTTTTCTCAACTTCCTTTTCTCCATTCTAGTGAATTCAAATTCGAATTGGATTGAGGAAGTGACAACTCGAGAAAATGAAATCGAAAAAAAATTATACATATAGTATATAGTAATTATAGTGTTATATACCTTTCTCAACTTCCTTGCCTGCTCAAGTACTATATACGTTTACAGTAGATCTTTCCCAAATTTGTATGACTTGGTTGACCACATAACAATTAACAAACTCAATTGGCGAGGCTGGGGTTTTCAAATCCTTACATTTCAAAAGTACTTGGTCGTTCAAGCGAACTCGGGAAAGTTGTAATATCAAATTTGAAATTACCAAATAAGGTCATTTTTTGTGTTCCAACGACAATTAACCATATCACTGATACGAAACGAATACATATCAAACTCAGTAAGTCAGTTTTAAGAGGGCTTTGGCTGAAATACATTTATATAGATATAATTGTTTTCCAAATACATTTTCCATATATCTCGCATAATAATCCAAGTTCACACTAGAAACTTACACTGGAAATTTTTACTCATTTCCATCGGATAGGAAATATCTAGGAAATTGCATTTTCCTATGATAGGAACTGGGCAAAATGTAGGAAAATACATTTTCCTACATATTTCCTAGATATTTCTAATCACTGAAAATTGCATTCTCCTAGATATTTCCTGCCTTTTCATTTTCCTATGATAGGAAATATCTTGGAAAATGCAAGAAACCTTTGAAAACCTTTGAAAAGGCGTTAATTTCAGTTACGTTCGTGGTTTCTGGACAAATTAAATTTTCTTTTTTAAACACAGCAATTGGAAAATCTGTCATCTGTCACTAAATATAGGAGTTCCATATACAACAAGGATATTTCTACGAAAATGTGCATGATTGCTTGTAAAACAATATTTCGGTAGTTCAGCGTCATTTAATGTCTACTTCGATTTCTCGAACCAATTTTCGTTTCCCTTGCAGGCTCGACAAATCGTGTTTTTCTATTATACATTTAAACTAAAAAAACAGTTTATACTAAATATTAAAACGAGTTTGGACTAGATATTTGGTACCTCCTTAATGTATATTAAAACACACACACAATAGCCTTCTTAAGATCGACAGTAAATAAATGAAGTAGTTGCGGAAACTCGAGGAAAATCAAAGAGATCAACCTTGCGGCTATGTAGGACCTTGACGTATTTTTGTTCCGTGATTGCAGTTGACCAACATGAGTGGAGGAAACTCAGGTTTTCGTTGGCTGATTGGCTCAAGTTGATGGCTTTTTTCAAAAATGAAGTGCTTCACTCTAGAATACCAACTTAATGCTCATTTAATTTTCATCCTAATAAAAGCATATCTGTCGATAACTTGAAAAAAATAGCTAGGAGTAGTCCATCTGGATAATCACTTAATGTGTTTGCCTACTGTTTTTTGGCTGCCACGCCAAGATTTCGTGAACGGTCTTTACAATATTTTCTCTTGTAAACTTCAAACAAATTTTAATCGTTGGTGAAAGCCTCAGGTCGATCGAGCAAGAGAAAATTAATGTAAACATTCAAGAAATGTATGTCTTAAATGTAAACAGGAGATTTGACAAGATTTGATAAGCCATTGGGCTTCATTTTATGTCAAATTTCCTCGCCAATTATATTAGTATACACTTGTGATATGTAATATTTTATTTATTAGTATTGGCAAATAAACAAAGTTCCAATTGCAAAGTTCCAAAGGTCCAAAAAATCTTGGTGTGGCAGTCAAAAAACAGTAGGCGAACACCTTAAATTTGGAAATGCATATAAAATTAATCCACAACAAAATAGCCAAAACATGGGAATCATATATAAACAAGCTCAGATACTTCCTTAACTTAATAACGCTTCAACATATTTATCATTCTAGCTGTTATTTATCTATACCTAAGACATACACTGTGCAAAAAGGCAAATATTCGGAAAGAATATGCTTGAATATAGACATGCATACTTCAAGTATTCAGGGAAATCCATTGGTATTCAAGACCGAGTGATGCAACGTCATGCTAGAATCACTCGGAACGAATCCGGACAGAATTTCCATTTTCGTCCCGTATACTCTTGACTGACTTTACGTATAAATATTCGCGGCATATATTTATACGTGAAGTCAGTCAAGAGTATACGGGACGAAAATGGAAATTCTGTCCGGATTCGTTCCGAGTGATTCTAGTATGACGTTGCATCACTCGGACTTGAATACTAATCGAATTTTCCTGAATACTTGAAGTAACAAGTATGATACTCTTGTATACTATTGTATTCGTTTAGTTGATGCTTCGAATATTCTTGAATATTGGACATTGTCAAATTCTTCCTACCGAAATACCCTACGAATATCAGTCGTATGTTACGAATATTCCTGAATACTAGACATCCCTGACGTTTTCTTAGCGAACAACCCTCCGAATTTCAGTCGTATGTTACGAATATTCCTGAATACTAGACACCCCTGACGTCTTCTAGTCGAACTACCCTCTGAATATCATTGGTATAATACGGATATTCTTGAATTCTCAACGTATTCTTCACAACATCCCATCGAAATACGGGAGATTTTCAAGCATTTTACCCATTCAAAGGCCTATAACTACATCAAAATACATAGAAAAACAAAATATACAAGTATAAACAAACAAATTCATAGCATTGAAATGTGTTTTATTAAAATACGGTATAGGATTTATCAATTGACATGGCGGTAACATTTGAACAGTAATAGATAATAGACTACTAACTTGAATCATTTAACTACTTGATATCTTAATAAACGTGTCTCATAGTGTCCTTTATATATACACTCAACTGTTCGCAATCAATGTAGCCAGAGGACAAGTCGACGTACGCTATGAAGTACCTCAAAGAAACGGACATCGATCACTGGTTCCCAGCTTGGAGCATTTCTGGCCGCTTCGCTGAAGTCGCAATCCAAGATTCTCCAGTTTAACTTAAAAGATATAAAAGTATCTTAAAATCTTTTCATCTAAAAGCATAATCACAAGTCAATGTACGTACAAGCTTATTACCCGAGCTGATTTACTCGAAAGAACAATCATATTCCCGTCATAGTGAAAACAAAATATGGCCATCCTAAAAGGAGTCTCTTTTATGACCTTCTTCTTCCCTATAAGAAGGTTTAAAATTGACTTCTCGTACGATAAACTCGGTCAATACTAATAATTGCTTATCAAATATTCAACTTACCGCCAGAGACTTCGGCGTCCTTCCATTGTCGCCCTTGTAGAATACCTATTTCTACTCTGATGAAGCTTGTTCTTCTTTCAAACAATGTATTAAAGCTTTCTCTATATTTCCTCCTCGATTTGAGAATAATGTAGGCCATATTTTAGGCTCAAAATATAGGATTTTGTAGAACATATTCGCTATCTCCTCGATCGTACTTCAACCGTTCACTGAATGAGCGCCTACTATTCAAAACACGCACGTGATCAAATACCGTGTTTTCATTGGTTTATTGTGAGAAATGCACGGGATTCCTGTGCATTGACCGCTGACTCAACATTTCGCTGGCCAATTATTAATTCATCGAAAAGACAAAGGTGTTTGTAAAGTTGTCTATGCATTTTGGACCTCTTTCTTTTGATTTTTGACCTAAAAACAGCTCAAAGGACACAAGTCAACAAGATAAAACAAAGGTACGTAAGATAAAGATACTTTTCGTGAGGTATTCCTCGATTAAGACCTTTTAAATCGACTTTGAAGGGAACGTAAATTTTGGCGCCAATTTTGCACAGTAGTAGGTCAACATGGTCCAAACTGACTGGATTTGGAAGCTGTTCCTTTTATTATCCAAAGGGACACAATTAATTGTGCTTCTTATTAATTAAATTATTAATATTTTTGTTGCTTTTACTATGTTTGCTAAACAAAGTACTGTAAACTGCTTTGGATTCTATGTTGTTGATCAAGAATAAATAATTAATTTTGTTGTTGTACTAGACACTGATTATCCACATCAAACAATGAGTCTTACTTGTATTTTACAACCTGCGTTGTTTTATTCGTTAAAACATGTCCAAATTCATAACCAATTATATAACTAACTCTTTGCATTCAAATTTTCAAACATTTGCTTGGTTTTTAGGATTACAAAGCAACCATTATTCCAGAATGTGCAAATATATCATGTGAAGCATAGCTAAGAAAAAGAAGAAGAAGAAGAAGAGGAAAAAAGAATTAATAATAAAAAGGTCTCTTCATGGCATTAAAAGAAACATGCTCTTGCAATATAAAAATTCAAAAGGATTTCCATGCATTGACTACATAAGGAAATGCTGCACTAGTGTAAGAGGAGAGAAAAAATCTATGCCAGGAAGATATAAAGGAGATGAACTGAAACTACCACAGCTACATGAAGAATTACCAACTGCAACAGCAATGCTGGTAATTATATTTTTTCATATTTTAAAACTGCAAATGTGATTTATGTTGGTTAACATGTTTTGCATAATATTGTAGTATTGTAGTGTCATTTCACAGTGTTTTGAAAGTTACAGAGGGGATTACAAAAAAATCCAACTATGCAGTGTACTTGTAGCTTTTTATTATGAAATATATTACTATTGTTTTGTTGGCATCATGATATTGGTATCCAGACATACTGGATCTAAAAGAATCCAAACATTGATGCTTTGATGAGAATAAAAAATGTTCAACATTACAGAGGGGAACAGAAAAAGTGACATTTTTTAATCTTAAAATAAAACTCAAGAACTCTGCAAAGTTTTGATATATCAAGCACACTCTTTTACATAATAATGTTCCATATTTACCTGACTTTATAAAGTCACAGAAGACAAGGTTGGTTTATTCATCTAAAGTTGTGATTTGTGGCCTAATCAATTTAAAGCACTTGTCATATATTAGGAAGTTACTAAAGGGAAATTCTGTCCATGACCTATTACACCATCAAATACCATGCAAAACTTGAAAATAAGACTCTTTCATGATAAATAAGCCAATTTAAATTACTTTCGTTGAAATGATAGATAAGCTTATCTAAATTATTTTGTTTGAAACCTTGTTTCCTGATGAAACAATTTTCCCCGAACATTTCTATGATGTCACTGTTAGAGGGAATGAGTGCTTCATGTCCACCAGCACAGGCAACATTTTTGTAATATCTACATGTACATTAAAAAAATAGAAAAACAATCAGGACTTTATCATTTGATTATTCAGCTTCTTTGAAAAGTAATTTGATATTGTGTGTGAACATTAACTTTTTTTGTCCACAAATACTATGAAATGACCCTATCATGAAATCTTGACAAAATTTAATGTTTGACACAGAAGAGTGACTATAGATTGTATTATCTCTCAACAGGTGTAAATGAAACTGCTTATTGGAAGTGGAATGACCAAGAGTTGTTATTTATATGATTAAATCCATGGTTTTTGTAAATAATTCACCCAGAAATGACTTGATTACTTAAAATTAACAGCAGAGTAAATTTTCACTTGAATGGTACATGTGACCATTTTTAAAAACTGACAATTTCAAAAATTTTGTCACAATTTGTCAAGTGACAATATTTATTCATGTGTGAGTATTACATAAATTTAGTCTGAAATTATTAGAATATCTGGCCATCAACAAAATTGTTTTTATTTTGTTGTAATTCAATTTTGTGACTTGCACTTTGAGATTTATATATATATTTTTTGTCAATTTTATTCATGTAATGTCTTTGTGTATAAATGTTTGCCCGAGCTTTATGATTTTGCACTACCCGGTGAGTGCCACTTAGTGAGATCTTCAGGCTGGTTTCAGTGCATAATTGAGTGGCTGGCAGGATTTATCCATGTGTGTGCATTATTGGATAAAATTGAACCTGAATGTATTGGAATATCTGTTTGTTCATAAAAAAATCACAGGAACTTGCAATTGAAAAAGCCTCACATTTGTACTATTTGTTCATTTCGATTAATTGAAATCAACATTTTTGGTAAGACAGAACAATGAAAAAGCGAATTTTGTTTATCAGAAAATTGCAATCAACAGATATCAGATTAAACGGCCAGTAACCTTGAAACGACTCGTGACCAAATGCTTTCAGCAAACCATCTCACAACAATAAAAAGAGTACAAACACCAAAAGTTTACAATAAATTGATAACACCCACTTGAATGATTTCTTGAACATGTTAAAGAAAATCGACTTATCATTATGCCAGTAGTATTTATGCATGATGATGTATCACATTTTTGATCACTCAGAAATAAATGAATACTATTTGAAGATTCCAGTAATATTCACACTTCAGATATGAAAATCCTCATACGGTAGAAATATCTTTTACGAAAAGTATGCGTAAATATTCAAACCGCAGAAAGTATTATTCAAAGTCACAAAGAAATATTATTTTTGGGATTATCTGAAGTATTCTAGTTGAAAATCCCTGTGCATTCATACTTCACATACTCGAGTCCGAATACTCTAGAGATAAATGTTATGCAAAGTATGCGTAAGAATTCAGCATGTGTGCACTCTACTTATTGAAAAATGTTTATTTTATCAAAATATTGGTGTTTAGACATCTATTTTAGAATGTAAACTGCATGATGTATCACACTTTTCATCACTCAGAAATAAATGAATATTAATTGAAGATTCCAGTAATATTCATACTTCAGATATGAAAATCTTCATACGGTAGAAATATCTTTTACGAAAAGTATGCGTAAATATTCAAACCGCAGAAAGTATTATTCAAAGTCACAAAGAAATATTATTTTTGGGATTATCTGAAGTATTCTAGTTGAAAATCCCTGTGCATTCATACTTCACATACTCGAGTCCGAATACTTTAGAGAGAAATGTTATGCAAAGTATGCGTAAGAATTCAGGTTGTATACTACTAGAATACGTCACGTATATCATCCGTCTCGAATATCCTAGAATACTCCAAGTCAAGAAGCGATATTCTTTTTCTGAATACTCTTGAATATTTGCCTTTTGGCACAGTGATAATACCAGAATTATTTGTAGATCTTCTCAAACCACCGGATTCACAACATTCGTACAACACAAGGTATTCATCAGGGGGTACATACATACATACACGCATACATACATACACGATTGAGACTCCCTCAACAGGGCTTTTCAGCTCAATTTACAAATCCTAACTAAATCATATAAATCAAACATAAATGGATTAAGAATCCCAACTTAACTGGCAAGGAGGCAAACCAGTTGGCTATATTACAAGCATGGCCGAGAAACTGAATTTGAACTGATCGAAATCGGAACAAATTCAGTCTCAGCTAGTGGCCAGAGCGGGAATCGAACCTGGGACCGCCGGATTGCGAGACCAACGCTCTGACCACTCGGCCATGCTGCCCTTTGTTCGCACTTGTGCGCGCACCAACTATGGTAAATTTACTTTATTCCGTTTCCTATCTCTGGGAAACTGTCCCAGCTTGTCCCTAATTCATCACCTTTAGATTTCAAGTCATATTAAAGTAAACATTCGCTTGTAAATCAAAAGTAAGTCACAAAATTACAAAATTTGCCCTAAAATGAATTCCTAAGCCGCTTCTATTGATTATCTTAAATGATTTTTAATTTAATTTAATTTAATCCATTTTCACAGTATTTGAACATAAAGAACAAAATGTATATAAGAAAACTAAATTAAAGAAATTAAATACGGCAAAAGAACTATATACTCTGTACTAAGAAAAAGATGCAGTAGGGAAAGACTAGAAGGGAACATAGGATCCATTCGAGCTAGTCCATCCAAAAACATACAAGCACTTAAATAAGGAACAACAACATAGATAGCACAGTGGATAGCACAGTTTAATGGCTGCTGTAAGTGACGTCACGGTAACATCTTGGTTGCAAACTGCTATTCATTGTACAGAAGACGCACCTAAGGGAACCCTTAACACTCAATGTCGAACTTACCGTGATAGACCAATATCACGCTAATATGACAGTATAAAATATTTGATTTATTGGAAAAATAAACTTGCTATCAAATTTATCACATCGATATTAGTAAAACTGCAGAGTTTTGTAAAGCTTGCCCTTAAACTGTCGGAGATATGAATTTTTTGAAGCTAAATATTATTGTGGAATTTTTGTAAAGAAATGTATGTGTTTAGCATGATAACGAGGCTGGCACGTCCACTGTACATTTCATTGTAAAAATGCTTAGTTTTAAAAATTCATTGCAATTTTACTAATATCGATGTAAAAAAAATTGATAATAACTCCTTTTTCCGATAAATCAAATAATATATAATGTCAAGCTAGTTTGGAAAAGGTCTATTTAAAAATCATGTGTACGTGCAAGTATTGCCTAATCTCTTCTTGAGTAAACTGATAGTTTCCGATTTATCTTATATTTTTCGTTTTTGTACATATATATTTTTGTTATATCGGTGTTAAGCAACCTAGCATTACCGATTAAAGATTCAGATTCAGATAGCCAAGTGAGCCGGAAAATTCTGTGAAGTTCTTTGCATGATCTAAAGGGTGAACCCTACTTCGATTGGCACTTAAATCAGCCCATAAGCAATATCCTGATAATATAGAGAATAAGCTTTGTAAATGTACATTGGAAACGGCAGATGGAAAACAGTTTCACGTGACCTGCTTTTTTGCACCTGGAGATGCCGTTCCAGCGTGTTTTGGTAGAAAACTAAAAAAATTAAAAATAAATCAAGATTAAAAAATTCAATTAAATTAAAAATTAATCTAGCTTAACTAAGCCTATGAACTCTACTAAATTGGTCTACACAATTTGCACAAACATTTCAAAACATAGAGAGAGAGAGAAGCTGAGACGGAAATGAACATTGGGAATTCTGTTGATTACATGATTTTAACTAGACGCACACGTGCGTTCACTCGTGCCCTGGGAGCCCCTTTTTTTAGGAGAGGCTTCAATGACCGGCCCCGTTCGTACTCTTCCCCGAGCCGTTTCACGCATTCTTCACTTAACCGTAACATAATAAAGACCTTTTTTGACCTTTTCAAAGAATATCTGATTACCCAATTTGTCTGTCAGCAGCTATTTATTTAGTGTTCGCCTTTGTCATGCATGGGTATTAGATATTTCCAACATGCAAAAATATACCAGTTTATTCAACTTTTTATTTCACTATATATCTCAATTGTTTGCTGTAAAGACTTCTACAACGACGCTTTTGACACAATAACAAATCGTGTATTTTTTCGTTCATGTTTCAGATGTTTTATCCATTACGTGACCAAACGCATCAGGTCAAATAGAGCCTTGGTTCCATGAAAATATATAAATGCGGAATTGTCTGGCCAGAATGTCGGTGTTACAATTCAATACAAAAACCTCTCAAGATCTCTTGAATGCTTGAATGAGGAATATAATTGACTTGCTTCTATGTATGTTCGTTTAGCAACATGCAGGATGAGAAATTCGTAGATTCCCAGCTCATAGGAAATACTCTTTATCGCGAGCCGCTTCCTTTCAAGTACTCCATTTAGAGTTCGATATTTGGTCAAAGTATTGGAGATGAAGCTCAAAGTAACAGCCCATCCTGAAGCTCTTATAAGTATATAGGTATCTCTCGAGTTAAAAGCTCCAAATTACATTGTTCTACTGCAGGAAAAGCCTGTCTCTGAAAGCTATTTTCTTTGTAGTCGGCCATCTTGCATTCCTAAAGTTCCTGGCTTGCGTTCGCTCAAAGGTGATGAATGAAGGGCATTGTTTTTACGTTCTTAACCAATCAGAAGTAGCTGAGGACGAACATAGGAAAAAAAAAAAAAAAAAAAAAAAAAAACATTTGCAGTTTATAACTCGTTCCCGGCCTAAAGGCCTGGGCACGAGTAATTAAGATGTGTTTATTTAGCACATTCATAGATAGAACACATGAAAATACATATATAATTACTAGTGTATCCAAAAGCCATTTCGGTCTCAGCTTCAAGGTTCGATGATTTTGAAAGGGTCAATGTTTGTGCAAATAGGTATATATACACCCATTCCAAAAAAGTTTGTCGGGCGAGAGGTTTCAAGCTCACGCGATTAGACCGTAAAGGAGTATGGGTAGTTGAAAACATTTACTCTCTTTTTGTCTTCATTTTAAGCATCAATGAATAAAGCACTTTGTTGTATAAGCTCAACACCAGCTGGTTGAGAATTGTCGTGCTGATATTTTTATGGTTTCATAGCTTTTAGTAATTCCTCCCCATACTCTATTTCGGATGAGTCGCGTAGATTTGAGTCTATTTGCCGACGACGTTAATTGAAATAGGTGTATAAATTAGGCCAATGGTCACAAGCAGGTTGGTTTGTATACAAACGACAAAGTAGTAGGTTCAAAAGAAGGTTTTTCTCGCGCACATTCGTTTTTTGCTTATAAATCAACAGAAAGCAAGAAAACATGAAGTTTGAAACTGATTACTGTAATAGTACGTTTTACAGTTGATATATATTTAATATATATATGTCATTTACCATTAATTTTTATTGTGACCATAACAGTAAATTTTGGGAAATAAAGTGATATCGATCTTTAAAAAGTATAGTTTTAGTATATCACACGACACTTCTCACCTGGTTATGTAGGCTATCGAGCTTTTTCACGTTACGTCAAAGCCATTGTTCGCGGCAAATTGGAGGACAAGTTTTTGTCGATTTCATCAGTTATAGGTAAAAAGGCAGGTAAAAAGTTGTAGGTAAAACGTAGCTGGAAAGCTTAATAATGTTTTTTTTTCACTATCTGGACGGCTTACATTATTATTATTATTATGCAGTTGCTGCGTAACTGATCGAAATTTAGTTATTTCCGACCAGAAAGTTTGCCGAGAAAAATGGCTGACTGCTATCATTAGAATTATAATTTCTAACCTATTGTATATTCTAGACTACCGACTTGAAGAGAACTGGTATTTAAGGTATTTATAATGATTTTAAGGTAAACGTTTCTTATCTACTGGACGTGGAGGAATGAATAATACTTCCCACAACTCCACTGACTTCGAAGCTTGCCGATTTTAGCGGCATGAAAACGACAAATTCAAAATTTGTATCGATCCAAAATGTTAAAATAGTCGGATTAATTCTTGAAGCAATAATGCTTTTTTGTTGTTGTTGTTGTTGTTGTTTTGTTTTTGTTGTTTTTGTTTGTTTTGTTCTTGTTTTTGTTTTACTTTTGTCCCTCTCCTCAGCTCCGGCCTCATTTGAGTTTGCCCACCAATATGGTGTGTAAACACATGTAAGTCAGGTGACTGAATAATCTCAATTGCAGTTTACCTCCTCACGTTGGCGCCCGCTTTGGAATTTCTTTCATGTATTACCTCGTTTCAAAGCAAAGCTATCAGACATTGACGGGACACAAATATAGAAACAAAATATAGCAATCTTTTGACACAAACAAGTGCAAATTTCTAAATATATGTTATGTCAATTGTTCTCGAGAAAAAGGACAATTTGGCAGGCTCAATTTCATCTGCTTTTCCAGCTTCTATAACTTTCAATTCCGGTGTCATTTCAACGTTTCTTGTTGATGTTGCTGCCGTGGAGGAACTACCGGTGGAGTTGCATGGCAGGACGTGGCCAGGTGTTTCATTGCTGTCATTCGATGCTGCGATATCTCTTTTGGTGCAGGGACAAAGGAACTTGATAAATCGACGGCGAAACAATTTATTTGTTGCACAGTAGATGAACGGGTTTAAACATGAATTACTCATACACAGGGCCATGGTAAAGTGGTGGAATGGAGTATCGATTTGTGTCAGGTCAAAACTGGATAACATGTATGATACTTGGTTTGGTAACCAGCAAACACCAAAAACTGCAGCGGCGGTCATGCACATACGAAGAAGACGAATTCCTGCTTTGCCATGGTTGGTTTTGAAGAGTGCTGGAGATTTCCGGACTCTCATCCCAAGATTGACAAACAAAACGGTGATAGCAATAAGTGGAATAAGAAACTGGATGTAGAAAATGATGACAGCGAGTACTTGTCTCTCACTTCTTGGAAAAGATGTCCAAATACATTTATTGTTTGGTCCAAGGGTTTTTTGAAACATGGAAGGCATTAGTATTACCAAGGAGCATACCCAAACCAACACCAAAATGGCACAAACTCTTTTCTTTGTAAAACTTACTTTGTATTTTGCAGGGCGTGCTACAGCAAACCATCTGCAACCAAAACAAAGCAAAGAATAGCTATTTTATTTAAAGCTCCTGCTAGTTGCTTTCAATGAAAATATATCAAATTTGGAAGTTTTACATAAAAATAGAATAGATCCTTAAGATGGTCGTGATCGGGTGGCAATTTTGTGAGTGTAATATATATAATTTGGGGAGCAAGGGAGTCACCAACCAACTCACTCATGGAAGCTCACTTGTGTTCAGAGCCGCGGCCCCTGGAACTCAGTGCTGTACTTTCTGTGGATTCTATTGCGGCATTCTAATGCTGGGCTATTGTGTATTGTAATGAGACGGTGTCTACGATTTAACGTCTTAATCAAAGACCTTTAGGTATACCGTTTCCAAAGGAAATTATGTACGCATTTTCTTCTTTTAATTTAATCATCTAATTGCTCCGATTTTCTCCACAAAACAACCAATCAGTCAATTGAGCCAACTGGACAATTAACTATTCAATTGCATAGATTCCTAGCTATAGAACTTTTTCATCAAATTAATATTTTACCTTTCAGTTGCCAAGCAAACCATCGTGTATACTGATACGATACCAAAATCAAAAACCAAGTAATAGGATGCTAGTATGCGACAGAACAGCTCTCCAGCAAAGCCACTTGGGACAGGAAAGTCTTTCTCCCCGATGATCATAGATGGCGTACAAAACATTCCAACACCTAACGCAAAGTATACTAATAAGCGTTCAGAATTCTAGTGGAAGAAATCCTCTTTTACAATGCTACAATATGATAGTAACATGTATGTCAGTATAGTGTTGATTTTGTCAATGATTAAGGGGTCATGATTAGGGAACGAAATATTTATATATTTTATTGCCTGTCCTGCCTGGGAGATATCGATAATGTCGCTTCTCTATTTGTCACGTATGTCTAACACGTCTCACGCGTTGCGAAGTCTTTGTCAAATCTGGTACCTTTTAGGGTGTCTCAGATTTTAGGGGACTACCAGAGACTTAGCTGGTACCTTGTACGGTGTTTTTCAGTAAATAAGATACCTTAAATAAGCATTATTTACTGGGACTATTTAATTGTCTGACTTGTGTCTCTTGAGCACATCGATAAAAGAGTTGATATTTTTTGGATTCCTCAATTTTTTTGTTTTTGAATTGGTACCTTTTAGGGCTAGAAATCGGCAATTGTTGCCACTCCCACCAGGATAAGACTCAGGTACCTTTTAGGGGTCATTTCCGAAATTTCCGACGAGCATCCCCGCCCTCATCCCCGCCCTCGTATATATAGGAGTCCCGCCTCCCCCTCCCCCCCCTCCCCGGGACATTAGTCTCAGGATCAGATGCATCCATAACCTACTACTAAACCCTGTGAACATTCTCTCCTAAAACACACAAAAAAAAATTTACTAACCTGTCATCATATCGGTAACAGCAAGGTTAAATAAAAGAATACTGTAGGACTTCTTGAGAAGATCATTATTCTTTATGAAGAACAAAACGAGCACACCATTGGTAGTAATTGACATGAACGCGATGATACCAAACGTTGTTCGAAGTGCAACATGTTGGTCAATGGTTGTGGTTGAAGATATATTTACGGTGTTATTCAGCATATCGTCCTATCAGAAAAATTTATCCTTTACTGAGGATTTTTGCATAAACAGAAATATTCATTACTACTAATAGAGATCTTTCGCATGAGCCCAGTCCATTCCACTATTAGTGGAAACCATCCGCTACATATGATAATGAGGTAAAACAGAACGTAGATATTGTTTTAAATAGAAAACTACTAACACCTTGAAACAACTGTAGTTTATTAGAGCCTATCGTGTTTTTACAGCTTTCCAGGTTACACTGAAACTTAACTAATATGAGAATCCTTATTAAAGAATGACAAAAGAAAACCAGATTTACTTTATGCATGAGTTAATGTGAACCCCCCCTCCCCCCCCCCCCCCCCGCCCACCCCCCACCCCGGGACAAGGTGGGGGATAATAGGGATTTGAATGAAAATTATGCCCCAGGGGGTGGTGTATTGGGCACTTTTGGTATATTGCCTGTCCCCAGGGGACGTGCCATGACTGGGGATTTGTTTTATGAGCCTGCAATTTTAAATTCAGCGGTGATCAACCTTGTCATTCAAAATGGCATCCCAGAACCAGGTGAGTTCTTTGTCATGCAAATCCGTTTTTTTCTTATTGAAATGTTACGTTGACCATACGCGCTTGAACCTTTGTGAAATACTGTTCATAAGTTTATAAGTTATTTTTAGACAGGGTCCCCTATACCCCTTTGCAAAATGAAATCACGCAAAAATATTTGGTCTTTTCACGCGTCACGGATAATTAAAAAGTCTCTTTCACGTTCACAAAAAATCAAAAGTTGCTTTCACGTGGACGCAAAATGATTTTAGACCTTAAATCACGTTTCACGTCAAAATAAATCAGCCATTCACGTTTCACGCAAAAGGTATAGGGGACCCTGTTTAGAAGCATATTTGTTGTTATATTTGTATTTCTGTTAAAGCACAATGAAAAGTTTGCCGATCAAATGATTTAAACCTAGGTATTTTAGCATCCTGTTTAATTTTTTTAATACATCTTCATTTTCCATAGACCATGGACTGGAAAACTATTCCATTGACTATTATCAAATCCTAGTTCTTGCAATTTTAATATGTTCTAATATTTTTGTAATCATCCTGTTTAGTAATTGATAACTGTACTGTCGTCCAACAACTTTATTGTAATAATTGGTTGATTTTCCTTTTCTTTCAGAGTGATGTGCCATACCCAAATTTTGTTTGATGAATAAAATAATGTTTAATGCCTTTTGTTCAGTTAAATCTCTTTGCTATTTATATAATGTTCCCAGGGGGTGGGGGTTTGGTAACTACAGATAAGCCCCAGGGTCAGGGGTATTTGTCATCATTTGAGAGCATGCTTTCTACAAATCTCCACCTTATCCTGGGGTGGGGTGGGGTGGGGGGTCGGGGGGTCGGGGTTCACATTGACTCATGCATTACTTATATATTAGACTAGCTTATATTCGCTCTAATCACTCTCTGTCTCAGATTCAAATGTGTCAAAAATTTTACTTATTTTGTCCATCATTCCCATTGCGCGGTCCGAAACATTTTTGTGTGAGCTGTTCCTGAGCGTCTTTGTTGGCTTTTCGTCGGCTTCATTTTCTTTTCTTTCTCTTCTTTGCTCTAAATGACTTAGATTCCAGTCTGTCCAGTGTCTTCATTAATCTCTTTATTCAGCTGGACGTAAAAGTAACAGATGCACAATGAATCGCTACGCTTGTGGTTCCACTTTAGTTTTGAACATTTTTTGACGTCATCCATGATTAATAAGAGTACTGACAATGGAAAACTATCTTCAATTTGTTTTTTACAACATTATCTTAGATCTTTTCCGTCCAAATCTGTTTGAAAAACTGTCCCAAACTTTTTTCTGTATTAAGGACGAGCGTGACATGTTGGCGTCAGCTATTGTCAGTACTCTTATTAACAATGGCTCTCGGCCAATCAGATTGCAAGATTTTAGTCAAATGTTGTATTGAGTTTTGAACATTTTTGTGACGTCATCTATGATCAATAAGAGGACAGACAATGGAAAACTATGTTCGATTTGTTAACGTGACTGCATTTCGTGACATGACCAAAACGTGACTGAAATCACAGCTGTGCGGAGAGTCCTGTCAGTCAAAGATTGTGCCAGTCAGAACTTTGCGAAGTTTCACAATTATTTTGAGACCTTCTTTATGAATACTGTCAACGACTTGGAAAGCAAGTGTTTTCATGTAGTACATATCATGAGTTAAGACTACAACTACTTCGTAGCTCATTCAGTTGATGGAATCGAAATTGAGCGGGCCAAGAGTTTTATAGTTCAACTTCACGGCTTCTAAAATTGTAAGTTATACTTTTCCTGCGATTTTTTGTGACATTTTTGGTTATTAATGCTTTAAGGACACTCCTTCCAAGACCTGATAACAATGTTTTATTTGTGAAAGATCTACAAGACAAAATTCAAGCTCTTTCCTCGTGGTTTATCAGAGCAAAAACAGCAGCGTGTGAAAAGCCCGCGTGTGCGATTTCACGTCCAATGGTAAGTGTACATTTATGAGTCTAAATTATGTTTTGTTTTGAATTTTTTTCAATGAAAAATATCATTTTTCTTTACAAATGTTTTGTCAACCGTTATTGTCATTTCTATGCTGCATGAAATCTGATATTTCAAGCCGTAAAGATGAGAAAACACCTACAATTCATTCGGCGGCTTCAGTTGTCATGAATAACAAAATCAGTTAAAACTTTATAGTCTCTAATTGTTGGTGACTGGTTTGACATTTTGAATATATTTAACGTATTAATATCATCGTTTTCTAACGATTGCCAAAACAATTAAATGTTTGGTGAGTTGTTTTACACCAACATCAACATTACTCCGAGTGAAAGTCGCGCGAAATCTTTGTAATTTTTCACCGGACTCTGTAAATGTTATGAACATGGCAGTTTTGTTAAAAGCCATTTTCGAGGCAAAAACAATTAATTAGACTTACAATATTTGTAATCATTCTACTGGCTCAAAAATGTAAAATATAGTATTGTCTTTTCAAAAATCTTCAAAAAGTTTGACTTTGCTTTGCGTGACAGATGACGCAATCTCTGTGTCTTTCCTCTTATTGATCATAGCTGACAGCCAATCAGAAAGCGAGAAAATTACAGGCTGTGGTAAAAAAAAACTAGTTGATATCACTGAAGCAGAATAGTGCAAATAACAATAGCAAGGTACTCATGTGGTCTTTATCTTTCTTTTTGTTGTTTTCTTAGAGTGATGGCACTTAATCCGTGAAATAGATATATGCGCTAAATACGGGTTAGAGTGATTTTCATCGGACTGTGAAACAATTACTATTGTTATATACCAACTGTCAAAGTGAATTTTTTCCGTGCTCTGATTGGACGAGAGCGCATCACGTGAACGTCAACAAATTTTGCTGTTTCCCCAGCAACAACTCTCAGCGGGCAACAGTGAGTTTTATTGACCGGTAATAACAAAACCGGAAGTTGATTGAGCTTTGAAGGCGGCAGCGCGCGCGCGTTTACAAATTCATTCATGAGGCAAAACTCGTGTTTATTGTCAAACTTTTAAGACCAATATATACAACATTTATTCCGAGAAAAAGATGATAACCAACCAGAAATGTCACCAAAAGAGCTGCAACAATTCTCCGAAAAACTATGTGTGAAAAAAGGTCAGTTTTGTGTCGGAATTTTGATTAAAAACCTTATTTGTAGGCAGCGACGTTTTGCTTTTTATTTCGTTCTTTGACAGTTGGTATATAACAAAACACTTATTGACTGGGACCTCGGGAAAGCAGTATGTTTTGTGGTCCCTCGAACCGCTGATGTTTCCCTCAGCTCCGCTTCGGGAAACATTGGCGGTCTCCGGACCACAAAACATACTGTTTCCCTCGGTCCCAGTCAATAAGTGTTAAATAGTCAGTGTTTAATAGTGTCTAATAGTTGTATTGCAATAAAAGAAAACAATGGGTGCAGAGTCTATTAGTGTCTATTAGCTTAGTAACTGCATCATGCATCGGACTGTGAAACAATTACTAATAGTTAGTGTTTAATATTGTCTAATAGTTGTATTGCAACAAAAGAAAACAATGGGTGCAGAGTCTATTAGTGTCTATTAGCTTAGTAACTATTTCACAGTCCGGTGAAAATCACTCTAAGTGTAATCACTCTACTTTGCACTATTTAGTACTAAATAGCACTAATCAAACAATAGAAAACAAAAGAATTTGCATAATTTAGCACTATTTTGTACTATTTATGCTGCACACTTTTAGTGCTTGTACTCTAGTTGTTTCACGGATATATGGCGTGCACTCTAAGATTCATCATGCTCATCTAGATAATCGAAGCGTGCGGTTTCGTGCGTTGACATCACAGTTTACATGCTATTTTGTCTTTAGCATATTATTTTACTCATTTGCATCTAAAAGTGAGTTATGTGAAATCTTTCTACTATTATGTGCTAAATAGTTAGAGTGGTTTTCACAGAGTGAGTTGTTTTGTTTAGTCTCATTCACCTTTGGCCCAATATGTTGGTGAATACTAAAACAATTAGACCTCTCGGCCTCATGGACTACGAGTCAATAGCCCATTCGGCCTACGGCCTCATGGGCTATTGACTCGTAGTCCATTCGGCCTCGAGGTCTAATTGTTAATTAACTGCTAGTAATTATTTCACAGGTTTATGAAAACCACTCTATAGTACGTAGTTGTTTCACGGATATATGGCGTGCACTCTATTCTTCGCAAATATACAGCAAAAGGTGTGATTCATAGATTTTGCGAATTTTCTGTTCAATTTTTTTGTTCAATTTTTCACATTTTTATTTTTTAAATCTCAGCAACTTAGAAGTACAAGACGATTAAAAATCTAGAGAATTTATTTAATGTTTATGCGAAAAAAGAAGACGACCAATTTTATAATAAAGTGAAACTTACGTTGATTTAAGCGGCTGGTGCACTGGACGTTTTGTCAACAGTAATAAGCACAAATTTTTTCAGAAATCAGGGAGGCAAATACTAATCTTGATTTGTTTTAATACGACTATTTAAGTTCTTAAGATCATCAAACAACTTAAGATTATTACATTTAAGACAAGACCAAAGCGACCTGGAGAAGGAATAGAACGACCATCCCTCAAATAAATTAAAGGTTTGACTTCCGTGTTTCTGTCGAAACCAAATTACCTTTCGTTGTTGAAAATTTGCAGTTTGAAAGGATTCAAGGTGTCATGAATTTAAGAATAAACTGCATAAGCACTTAGAAACATGCTGAAAAACTTAGCTTGCAGGTACTGACAGCGTTTGCCCAATAAAGTACGCTACGGTCATGCTATGTTACTGAATCTAAGTCGGAGCCCCTATAATAAGATACAAACAGGAATTTGCAAAGTTTGCAAAATTGCTATTTTTATACTACAATAGTGCCATTTATATCTTATCCTAGTATTGGATTGTGGAGTTTTTTCACTATCGGTGAATAACGGTTTTAGAAATAATTACCTCCAGTTCAGAGAATGATTCCTAATAATAAAATCAGTTTGTCAATTATAGATTATGTTAAAAAGGGTAAAAGAAAGAGAAGTTATTTTGTTGAGACCTATATTCAGAGCTTAAAATTAAAGGTTGTACAAATTTCAACTCTATTGTCATCTGGGTATATGAG
Organism: Telmatactis stephensoni; assembly: GCA_029948255.1. Lineage (NCBI taxonomy): Eukaryota > Metazoa > Cnidaria > Anthozoa > Actiniaria > Isophelliidae > Telmatactis > Telmatactis stephensoni. The sequence continues at coordinate 107,330 of JALIZF010001137.1, forward strand.
AAATTGTAATTTTAGGAATGAGAACTTACCTGAAATGTTTAAATGTAATTGACGACTCGCAGCTAGAACTTCTAGGCAGTACAACTAGTACAGTTAGTATAGGATAGTGACTGCATGTTGTTTATCTTGATAAAAGATAGGAACTCCAAAATGGCTTTTCAACATTTGTCACCTGCCTTAAAGGGGCAATGCCAGATGACCGTATTTCTAATTAGCATAATATATTTTTTTCTGAGTTTAAATAAAGTGTCACTCACTCACTCACTCACTCACTCACTCACTCACTCACTTACTTCCATCAAAAATGGAAAAAACTCTATCCAAGATTCAAAGGAAATCTCAGAGATTCTTAATAAGCATTTTTCCGTAGGAGTAAAGCTAACCGGATAGGAGGAGTAAAGCTAACCGGATTCAATTCCAGAAGGAAAGCTAAGCTTCACTAGTTATACTTGCATAAAGCAAACACAGTTTTTTACAAATTAAGGCATACAACTGTCAAGGAGCTGTTAGGGAAATTGTAAAATCTACGGACAGTAAATTAAAAAAGCAACGGGATATTAGACAGTTTATCTGTTCGATTAATCAGTAGAAGAAGGCGCTCCAATTATATGTCATTCACTAGCCAAAATTTTTAATCGATCCATAGACTGTGGTGTTTTCCCTAATGCATGACTTAAAGCTATCCATAAAGCAAATGATAAAGATGATTTAAATAATTATCGTCCGATCCAATTTCTGTACTTTCTGCTATAGGTAAAATTTTTGAAAGAATTGTTTTTAACCGGTGAATGCGTGCAATACCTTAGCTTAAATGAAATACTCACTGAAAACCAATCGGGTTTTAGACCAAATCACTCGACCACCACTGCACTGCTGGAAGCCACAACTGAGTGGCTTACAAATATGGATGAAGACGAATAAACTGTGTAACTTTCCTAGATTTTACAAAAACCTTTGACACAGTTAATCATTTTATCCTTCTCCATAAATTATCTGCTTATGGCATTGCAGAAAACTCATTGAAGTGGTTTAAATCCTACTTAACGGATCAGGTCCAGAGATGCTACATAAACAATGCCTTATTATGGACTGAAAAAAGAACTATCGTGTGGCATTCCCCAGGGCTCAATCTTAGGACCCCTGCTATTTATACTGTACATTAATGGTCTACCAAATACTGTGAAATTCTCCAAAACAAGAATGTACGCTGACGACACAAGTCTCACGACCTGTGGTACGTCACCGAAATCAATAGCTAATAATGTAAACCTAGACATTGAATTGCTAGCATATCAAACTGCAGGTTGAAAGCAAACAAGTTAAGTCTAAACTCAACAAAGACAGAATATATGTTTATCGGCTCTGATGACAACTTACGAAAAATAAGTTCTAAACCGCATATTTACCTTGACGGTAAAGAAGTTGTACGTGTTCCAACAGCCAAAACGGCCTTAGGGGTTGTAATTGACGAGCGTCTGTCATGGGCCGCCCATGTCGATTACATATGTAAAAAGATATCATCGGGGTTGGCTGGCCTCAGACAGGTTCGTGATTGCATCCCTCAGGAAACGGCAACTAGTAGCAGTCTATAATTCGCTCATAACTCCTTGGTTTTACTACTGTGATGTGGTTTGGGACAATCTCCCAAAGACATCAACCGATAGACTTCAAAAAATACAAAATCGTGCTGCTCGCATTATAACAAAAAGCAGTTACGAAATTAGACCTCATGACATTCTTGCTTCCCTTGGGTGGGAAGATCTTCAGAGCAGACGAAAAAAAAACTAAACTTACACTAAACAGTGTATAAGACTTTAAAAAGGGCTATTTCACAGGCACAATTTCATCTGCTTTTCCGGTTTCTATATCTTCCAACCCTTGAACCATTTCGATTGCAGAAGCCTTATTTCTAGAGGTAGTTACGTTTCTCTTTGCAACTGTTACCGTGGAAGAGCTACCGTTGCCGTTGTCAAGATGAGGTGCCTCATTGCTGCCGCCGTCCAATACTGCAATATCGTTTTTCGTACAGGAACGAAGAAACTTTATAAACCGTCGACGGAACACTTTGTTAGTTGCACAGTAGATAAACGGGTTTAAATATGAGTTACTCATACAGAGGACCATTGTTGAGTGGTGGAATGGAGTATCGATTCGTGTCAGGTCAAAACCGAATAACATAAATGATACTTGGTTTGGAATCCAGCAAACACCAAAAACGACAGCGGTGGTCGTGCACATGCGTAGAAGACGAATCCCTGCTTCGCCATGGTTGGTTTTGTAGAGGGCTGGAGATTTCCGGACTCTCATCCCAAGATTGACAAACAGAACGGTGATAACAATAAGTGGGATAAGAAACTGGACGTTAAAAGTTATAACAGCGAGTACTCGTGCTGCTGTTTCTGGAAAAACTTTCCCAACACATTTATCGCTTGACCCGAGAGTTTCTCTAAACAGAGTAGGCACCATTGTTATCGTGGGGCATATCCAAATCAACACCAAAACGGCACAAACTCTATTCTTTGTGAAACATGCTTTGTACTTCACAGCGCGTGCTACAGCAAACCATCTGTAAACAAAACAAGGCAAAGAATGAACATTCTATTTAAACAGGGTTCCGTATACCTTTTGCGTGAATCGTGAATGGTTGATATATTTTGACGTGATTTAAGCAGTCTTTTTGCAAATCTTTTTGCGTCCATCTGAAAGTAACTTTTGATTTTTTTGTGAACGTGAAAGAGCTCGAGATTTTTTTAATTGTCCGTTACGCGTGAAAAGACCAAGTATTTTTGCGTGATTTTATTTTGCAAAGGGGTATAGGGGACCCTGTTTAAACCTCATGCTATATTTGCATTTACTGAATGCCTATCGAGGTTCAGTTGAGGATTTATATAACAATATGGAATTTACTGATACACACATACACCAAGACCTCGATCCGTGCCCTTCTCTCTATGAATAGTGGAGCGGATTCTACTGATTGCAGCACTCCAATACAGGGTTAATATGCATGTGAAGAGATCGTGCCTAGCCGTTTAACGTCCTTATCCGAGAAGATCTGCAAATGTAATCCCAAAAGCAGTAACATCTCTTCAGTCATTTAAATTTTAAAGACCAGTGTCCGGCAGAGCTCGAGTTTGGAAGACCGACGCCATGCATGAATTTCTAGCTAAAAATTTAGCTAGAAAGTTATTTTAGTCGATTATTTAATATCTTACCTTTCAATTGCCAAGCAAACCATTGTGTATACTGATACGATACCAAAATGGAAAACCAAGTAATAGGATGCTAGTATACGACAGAACAGTTGTCCAGCAAAGCCACTTGGGACAGGAAAGTCGTTCTTCCCGATAATCATAGATGGCGTACAAACCATTCCGACACCTAACGTAAAAATATATTAGCGTACAACTTATGAGTCCCTTTTGCGCAATGTCATGATAAACTAGTGACCAAAAATGCGTTTTCTGGAAAGACCCGAGAACCTATTGGGCTACTAAAGGATTTCGTTTGGATGACACCCTTTTTTCAAGCGATATGATGTAATAATAATTACTACTACTATATACTACTACCAATAATAATAATAACTGCAGTTCCATGTCTTCTAGCGCTTGCGCACTAATTGGGGGGTATGTATTAGTTACTGGAACGTTAAAGTGTGTTCCCTCTCGCAGAGTTACCTATAAGTAAACGGACCTAAAAAGCACCACGCTCATCGGATAACCAAGCTACATGCTTGGTTCCACTTCATTTACTATTGAATCTAACCGAAATTGATCAATTCTCACCGTCATAATTTGATTTCTCCGCTAACAGAACCTCTTTGATTACAACTAACCATTAATCTTAACCGTGTATGACCTTTAGAGTTTTTGATAGATTTAACATATCCTTACAGAGCTTGGTTTCAAGGATTTTTTCTTTTGATCAAAAGTAATGGTAAAATGGATGAGTAACGCCCTAAAATACGAAATCGACCGCGGTCGTTCAAGCGACATTAAAGAGCACTTACAAAAACTTACTAACCTGTCATCATATCCGTAACAGCAAGGTTAAATAAAAGAATACTGTAGGGTTTTGTAAGAAGATCTTTGTTATTTACGAAGAACAAAACCATGAGACCATTAGCAGTAAAAGACATAAAAGCGATAATACCAAACACCCGGGGGGGGTACTCCGAAACTTTTTATACGGGTATGCTCCGCCCGGACTCCCGACCCCTTACCCTTTCACATAGTAAATTTCGGAAAATCGTACCCCTTTCACATAGTAAATTTCGGAAAATCGCACCCCTTTCACATGCAAATTTTCAAAAAATCGCCCCTTTCACATACCAAATTTCGAAAATTCATACATTTTTCCCGAAAAAGGTACCCCTTTCACATATCTTTCCCTAAAAAGGCACCCCTTTCCCATAGCTGCGGCCTGAAAAAGGTACCCCTTTCGGGCGGAGCATCCCCGTATAGTCAATTATAGGGAGTACCCCCCCCCGGGACCAAACATTGTTCGAAGTGCGACATGCATGTCATTGGAGGACGTGGCTGAAGATATGCTTTCGGTGATGTTAAACATATCTTCCTGTGAAACAAGAAAGTGCAATTGTGTGTTAGCGGGCCGGTTGATGTTATCAGTTGGAATATGTCAGTTAATGTAAATTTTCATTAACTACAAACAACTGGGTTATTTCATTTCATTTAATTAGTTTCGCCACAATAAGAAAAATTGATTACAAAGATGTGGCTGTGCGTGTATGTGTGTTTATATTTTCACTTTTCCCAACTGGGAAATACGGAGCAGTTGGACCACAAAGTTTTCTTACATTTTGCAGTGTTTAAAAAAGGGAATTATGAAATGAATTTAAAAAAATTAAAAAATAAAAAGAAATTAAGCTAAGATTATGTCAATAAAAAGGCGAAAACGTAATAAAGACAAGGGGATTTTTTTTTGCTTTTAGATATTATTTAGGAAATTATTTTAGAAAAGAAATTAGTAAAAAAAAGTTAGATTATGTTAACAAAAAAGGGAAATAAGAAAAAATGTGTTTGTTTTTTGTTTTGTTGTTGTTGTTGTTGTTGCTGTTTTTTTTTAATCTTTTGGACCGGTGTTAAAAGCTTAAAAGGTTGTATTTGTACTGACAAATTTCAACTCTACAGTGACCTGAATACTTGACTCTTTTTTACGTGAAGTTGTAGTTTTCGGAGTGAAACTCACCTCAAATTTCTTCGATTCGGACTCGCAGAACTTCTACACAGTACAACTAGTACATTTAAAATAGGATGGTGGCAGCAGCTGCACGCATTTTATATTGCAAAAAAAAATTATAAAAGATGAGAACCCCCGATTGATGGCTTTTCAGAAGTAGACACGACTTCACTCAAATGTCAGCTTTTTGTGTTATTACAAGTTATTTTGTATTGTTACAGTTTTAATTTACTACTTCAAGTAATACTAGGGATGGCTACCGGGTTATTAAAACCAGTATACGTAAAAGCAATAATTTAAGGTATATTTATAGAAATGATTGATAAAAGCGACAGTCTATTCTTGGGAAAAATAATGGAGAAATTAATTAATAATTTTGTGAAGTAACTCTGGTTCCAAATGGAAAAAATAAAAAATAAATAATGAAAGATGCATGCAATGCCCCGTACAATTGTCAAAAATATAATTAATTAATTTTATTTAATTTAATTTTAATCGTCCGAAAAAATTTTTGTGTGTTTTTGTGTTAAGTTTTGTGTTCAAACTCGTGATATTTCTTGAGACGTCTTATTTTAATTTCTATTTTGAATTAGAAAAATACAAAATAAGGAAATTTAAACTATAATTAAAGTAAAAAAATTAACGAGATCTAGTTATTTTTTAGAGGACAGGGGTATAGAAAAGAGTAGGGAATTTGCAATTTTGGGTATACCAAAGGGTAGGGAATTTGCAATTTTGGGTATCGAAAAGGATCCGGTTGCGAAAACTACCGTTCAAGCCCAAATGCTCATGTACATATAGCGGCCTTAGAAATAGTTTTTCAAAATAGAGAAATAACCGTTAACAGCAAAGGTATAAAAAAAGGTCAAAAAAATGGTATATTAAAGGGTACCTTAATTCGTGAAATTATAGGTATATTAAAGGGGTATATTTTTTGCCGAAATTTGGTATATTAAAGAGTAAGGGGGTCAAGAGCGTGGGCGGAGCGGTAACGGTATAAATATAACGTTATATATAACGTTAGGAAAAAACAGTAAATGCGGTAAATCTTTCTGAAGTCTACGATGTTTGTCGGACATTCTATATTCCAGTGGGAATACTGCGCAATTGTTTCATGTTCACTAAAGCAAATTGTGGATCTATGATGCGTTAAACCACCCTATAAAACACATATTGTCTGAGAACTTTATTAACAGAGAATCACAAAATGAGTTATAATTAAAAATAATTCAAAATTTTGAAGCAAACCAAACCGCAGCTAAGAGGTATCACGGCCAAAGGTCCAAAGAAAGAATACAGTCATTTTCAGATTACAGTTGATTTATCAACTTCACGAGAAGAAAGAGCGAATTCGAGACCATCAATTAAAGCAAGCACTTCATGTGCGCAAAGCAATGTAGGTGTGCATGCTCCTTTAAAAGCGCACAGTTCATCCACCATATCTTGTAAGCTCCCCACGTCTTGTCTTGATTTTTTTCAGTGTTTAACTTCTCGCCACTGTCATGTTGGGTAACTCGTAGACTCTGCTAGATAACTCGTCTTCCTTTTTTTATCCTTCTGCGACCGCCGTCCTGTGACTCTAATTCAATATTTCTTTGACTTTGAATATAGTTCCCTATTTACTGGTATGGGTTGTTACTTGGAGCTCTCTGAGCTCGGCTAAATTTCCCAGCCCTCCCTTCTTTATCTTCAAGCAATTCTAGATAGATTGGATGGGTTTGTTCTAGCTTACGTTGAGCACAACTTCTGGAACGGGTTTCCAGATAAAACACACGTCTCTGTCGAAGGACAACGTTGTTTTATACACTTGTGGTTCTCGGATGCATTGGCGTATAAATACTTGATTACAACAATATAATGATAGACAGAAATATACAAACTCATTACATGGCTAAATACAAGGTTTTTACAACAATTCATACCATTCTCGCAATCTGATTGGTTGAGTGTCAGTAAGAGGACAGACACACTGCTGACGCGTTTCCGTGCGCTCGCTCGTTCTGTTGCCCCGTTTGATAAGGATTTTTTTCAACTTTTATCTTGTTGAATACACTAATGAACTATTGAATATTTTGCATGATTTATTCACTACAGGAAGCCCTTTGACTATTCTTTGACGAAATTCAATAAAATCAGGACAAAAAAAACATTCTCATTCAGTGACTTGCTCTTTTAAAAGCAAAAAATAAATAAATAAATAAATTGTGGCTGATTTGATTAATCATTTATCACAAAGGAGAACCGACTATTTATATGTTTTCGGTCATCTGTAAGCAAAATCCACCACTTTTCCTGAGCGGTACAAAATCTATTTTCGAACGGCAATCATTGAACTGGTTATTACATCAAAGAAAATAAACAAGATATGAGCGACTAAAGGTGGCCGTTGCTTTGGTTTATTGCTCTGGCCTTGGCCTTGCTCTGACGTCGCCGCGGAAGAAACGCCATGTAAAATGTAGGATATATACTACTTCTTATTATCTAAACTACAGTGTGATCAATATATGGGGATTTCCGCCACTGAAAAACATCGTAATTGAACACACGTAAAAATGCGTTAATTTGACGTGTAAAAATACGAATTTTCTAGCCAATCAAAAAGCGTCAATTTACGTGGTCACATCGACCAAACCAAACTCGGGTGCTTTGACAAAATGGCAGGACGTTTTTGGACTAGAAGTGTGCTTTGATTTTTCAGGTACTTAATTCTACTTTGTAACATTCACTGTACACAGTTCTGTTGGAAAATAGTTAACACTGATTTTTGCTAGTATTTGTGAGAATTTAGGTGGGTTTAGCTAGGTGAATTTTTACTTTAAAGTTTTGGTTTTAGCCTTGGGTTTTAGCGAGCCATTTTGCGGTTTCGTTTGCAAGGCTTTCCTTTGCAGGACATGAAATTGTCGATCTAAAAACCTGACTTTGAGAATGGAGCAATTAGAAACTATATCAACGCGTGCGTTAAATCTCGAATGTTTTGTAATACATAATATGATACTAAGAACAATGAAATGAAATCCAGTCAATATTTATACCAAATGCAATGGTCTGAGCTTCGTAAATATCAATGATCGAGATACATCTTAATTAGTCAGTTTTGTGTTAACATTTTGAGCACTAGCGATTTTACATTTAACAATTTTCTAGAAGTTTCTACTGTGAGATCTGAATTATCAGGTCCCTAAAAAGGTATTTCAAGATGCACTGTACAGGCATCGAGAATACCAGACTCAGGTTCTGCAAGTTATTCTGATTTCGAAAACTTGGTATTCAATCCATCAACCGTATTTTTGTATAATTTTTTTATTTTTTATTTTTAAGAAACGTAAAATGGTTCCAGTAGCATATATGCTTTGCTTGCCTGAGATATACAAAAGGGCATATATAAAAACGTATTTTAAGCTCATCGAGAATTCCAGATCAGATTCTGCAAGTGATTCTGCTTTCGAAGACTCCACTATCCATTTTTGTGTAGATTTTTTCTTATTTTTAAGAAACGTAAAATGGTTCTAGTAATTAACATATATGCTTTGCTTGCCTGTGATATACTTGTATCAAAATTTCAATGGAATGTTAAAATTAGATCACTGGCAAAGATGAAAAATTACAATGCAGCTGTTTTTATACTTTTTTGATTAACTGGCAATGATACATCAAAAATTACTAAAAATTTCAAGCACATTTGTGCTTCTATTCTTAAAACGTGCGACAAAACCTTGTCCATTTACGTAGAAAAGCTTCTAAGTGATATTTACAAAAACTATAGTTTTTTGCTGATTAAAATGTCACCTCTCCCAAAGTACAGTGAAGTATACCTCTGAGAGGCGTTGCCCAATTTTTTCGCGGCCTCTGAAATTTGTACTTTAAGTCTAAAAAGGCTTGAGTACACAAAACATTTACTCTTCACTACCTATAGGCCACAAACAGGTTTTTTTTTTCAACTACAACATTGATTTTCAGCTGGGTAATAAAAACATCATTTAAAACCTTTTTAACTAATGGGTTAACAGTGGAGATGCATTTTGTGGGCTGTCTGGGATCTGGAAGGCTCTTTCCTTTCCCTTTAATTTGATAATTGCTCTTTATTCAGTCTTTCAATTTGACCATCAATCAATAGTCAACGATCGGTTAACCACTCTGTTTATCAATCATCTATATTCATTCGTTCACTCACTCACTCTTTTGTTTATTTTAACTTACTCCAGTTATTTATCTAATCGTAATCTCTCATTAAGTTATTTACTCACTCTCTTATGTTTGTTATTTGCTCGCCTCGATAAATTCATTCATTCATTCATTCATTCATTCATTCATTCGCTCGTTGGTTCGTTGGTTCGTTCATTCATTAATTCATTAATTCATTCGCTCGTTGGTTCGTTGATTCGTTGATTCACTCATTCTTCTTTTTTCTTCTTTTTCTTCTTGATTCTTCTTGTATATATGAGCGTTTCAATAAGGTTAACCGTCAACCGTCAAACTATGATTTTTTTGACGTCAATCGTCAAATAAAGGGGAAAAAATAGCAGTCAAGCCTCAACAATTAGGAAAAATACCAAAATTTTTAACCGTCAACCGTCTCTAAAGCCGAAGCTTTAGCCTTCAACCGCCACAACGACTACTTCATTGAAACCCTCTTATATTAATTCGTTCATGCATTGACTCATTGATTCGTTTTTTATTCATTCATTTGTTCGTTCGTTCGTTCATTCATTCATCTGTTCGTTCGTTCATTCTCATTCACTCAATTCATTTATTCATCAATTTACTCTGCACTTAAGCCAGTTCTTATGCCATTCTAAGACCATGCCATTCAAATCGTATTTATTCTTTTCTTTCGATTTCCGTTCTTATGTTCAGTATTTAAGTGACCCACCTGCTTTCAATGGATGCATAATCTATCTACCCAAACTCCTACACCTCACTTTATCATTCTGATATCGATCGTTATTACTTGCTTTGGGATCAGTCTTTGCTCTTTTCGTTCAGGAAATACCAAGGATTTTGAAATAAATCCATTAATATAATTGATATCTTAATGACTTTTGCGTGACTGCCCGTGGCCAAATTCGAAAAGCCCTGAAATCACATTAGACACAAAAGGTTCTCAATACTTAATAAGATATTTTGACAGGAAACGCGTATTCAACACCTTAGCTTCAAAGGACGTTTTTAATCTGATTCAAAGTTATTTTGTCAGTTTGAATTATCAGTTTTCAGATTTAATATGAGCGACTGAAAGTTCCCTTTTTGTTGGACTAGAATGACCTAAGAAATACCATGTAAAAATGCTTTACGAAAGGATGGTTTTTTTTTCTTGTCAATTAATTTGCGTTAATTTTCGTGCGTTTATAGACTAGTAATTAAAGATAGTGGGTTAAATATGTTTTACTTTCTCTGAACTTTATAGTTAGGAAAGCCAGCACTACGCTTTAACGTGTCCTTCACTGAGGAGTTCAGGAAAATTGTGGGACGTATGATGGCTGGTGATAGCTCTTTTATGTTCTTTTTGCTGGAGGCACTTAAAACAAAAGAGTAATAAAATCCCGGCTACGTATACGTACCAGAGAAACTCGCTTTCATGTAAACATCCTCTTAATTAGTTGTGCGCGCGACCCCAAAATTTGTTTACTTAGATCAATAAAGCCAATGTAATATTCTATAAGTACTAAAATGGTTTAGAAAAAATGCGCTTTTTAATGATTTTCGTATTACGTTATGATCTCATCGGATTAGGAACTATTTCAGTTGGAAAGATTGCGTTTGAATTAAGCAATATTATCGGCCCTGGAGGGTACTTGAGGTTCGTGTATTGACAAAAGAAACCGATGTACAGGGCTTTTCTTGTTCCCCTCAGCTGCTGGTGTGTTTTGAGACGATGATAATACGTTCACAAAACCTTCTTCCTGTCTACTTTAAAGTTTGACTAGAGAACAAAGATATATACACAGGAACACAACATAAAGGGAAAAAAACAATGAAGCAAAACAGGGAAAGTCAAACGTAAATTCGACAGTATCAGCCCAAAAGGTATCTAAATTACTTTTGATGTCTTATAACTAAAGTTTTATTAGGTAGATACTGCCTAAGGTTTATAAGCTATCACCTGAATTGCTTATATCAAAAAATATCTCGTCGGCTATCTTAGAAAGCTTTCCTTCGATAAAATGGCTTTAATTCCCGTTAAACTGTGATGCATTTACAAACTGGACATAAAATCTTTTCCGCTTTGAATATGATATCTAGATGCAAAAGTCTCGTGAGCTGGGCCAATGTTTTTAAATGAAACCTTCAGTCTTCAAGCCCAGATGGTCTTGGGTTTTTGTAGCTAATGCTCCCGCATTTTGTTGACTTTGAGGTCATATGCCAAAGGTAACTCATTTACTTCAAACCACAGTGCGTTTGTTTAAAACTGTCATACTCGTTTTTAGGCCAAATTGGAGACATAAGCATTTCAAAATATTGTATAAAACTGACATTTGCAAATTAATTCATTGCTACTATAACTAGTTTAATTGACTCACGACTCGCAGTTGACTTTTCATTTGTCAAAGCTTCATATGATATCGTACGGATTAACGGGCGAAAACAGTTTTATAGCTCTCTCACCACGGTTAACGTATATACCACGTGTACCTCACACATCACGCATATCTCACAGTCGTCTCACGGAAAGAATAATTCCATAATTCTTTAGCTTATAAATACTCGATCTCCTACGTTTTATCGCGAAATACACGGATTAGGCACGAAATTATATCACGTACATATCACGCGAAATGTGATTTCTGTTCCTCCATTCATAATTTTCATTTCATATTAGCATAAAACCACAATTTGACATTAGAATGATATATCCGCATCTTTATACACGTAATAATAGCACACAGATAATACCCGAGGGGGTACTCCTAACATTTTCTAATATGGATGTGCGGTGCATCACGATCCGGTTTTTTAAGCTCCCAAAACTGGTAAAACCTGTTTTAAAGCAAAATTAATAAGTTTTCCAATAACAAGTAAACCAAAAATCTTTAAAATTTACTTAGTTTTCCTACCTAGGACTTGTAGCCTGTGAACAACCGAGAATCAGAGGAGGGGGAGGGGAGGGGGAAAGGAAGGGGCTTGAGCCTGTTCACAGGCTATAGAACTTGTAAAAAGGTTGTCTTCCCGTTTAGGGCCGAATGTTTTAGGTAATTTCCGGTCTCCGGTTTCAATCGCTGTACCGCATATACCCAACCATATTTTCTGTCGTGGAGAGAATGATAGAGAGAAAGAGAGAGAGATAATGCCAGTAAATCACGATGCACAATTTTTGTTGAAAAGCTTCTTTTATTTTATTATTTCTATCTTCGTATTGGTGTTTTCATCGAGAAAATTAATTACTTTGACTGCAATATAATTTAATGACTTAAGACGATGTTATACGGTGCATGCAATTTTTTCATCTCGCAAGACAGTTACCTAACAAGTTGCACCAACCTTTGCAGCGGGTAAAGGCATACAGACCCTGCAAAATAATAGCGGGAAAACGATTGCAGCAGTATTTATCGGCGTTCACTGTGTAACACTCCTGAAATGGTTCGTGCAGCTTGCTTTGCAACACCATTGCGAACATTGTATCATTTAATAGCATCTTTACTATATTTGTAATACAATGAGTTCATTTCGGTTTTAACACTGAATTACATATATCTGTATTCAGTGCCATAGTTCGGCCTTAAATGTGGTATTCTGTTTAACTGGTGACATTAATATTTTAAAGCTTTTTTACAAACGTACATGTCTCGTAGGGCCACACCAACTATAGAAATTACAGCCGAAATCGTTGCATCGCGACCAGCAAATCACGAATTTTGGTTTGATTTTGTTTTTTTTCTGATCTGACCCAAGATGATGAACGGTCAGAAACTGGACAAAAATCTTACCGACGTTGGAGGTCGCGATGCAACGATTTTAGTTGTAATACACATAACAAATCTAAGTATTTAGTAAACAACAAAACAAGAAGTTAAATAGCAATAACAACTATTGCGACAACAAAAAGCAACAACAACAAAAACAACATATATTATCAACAACAACAACAACAACAAAAACGGCAACAATAACAATAACAACAACATCTACAACAACAAAGCAACAACAATAACAATCACAACAATGACAACAACGTAATTTGTGATATGACAGCCTAAGGTGGCGTTGTTATTTTGGCTCAGGTTGTTGTTGTTGTTGTTGTTGTTATTGATTTTCTACTTCAATTTTATGATCCTTTTTGCTTAATTGTGTTTAGTTCTTTTTTGCTTTTAAATAGCTATTTTGTTAAGCTTGGTTCTCACTAGCGACTAAGACGTCGCAAGACGATGCAAGACGACGCATGACGACGCGAGACGACGCATAACGACGCGAGACGATGCAAGACGACGCATGACGACGCGAGACGACGCATAACGACGCGAGACGATGCAAGACGACGCATGACGACGCGAGACGACGCATAACGACGCGAGACGATGCAAGACGACGCATGACGACGCGAGACGACACATAACGACGCGAGACGATGCAAGACGACGCATGACGACGCGAGACGACGCATAACGATGCGAGACGACGCATGACGACACGAGACGATGCAAGACGACGCGAAACGATGCATGACGACGCAAAGCTCGTGTTCCCACTTGAAATTGTAGCGACACAAGCACAAACGAAAGCACAAAAGCGCAAAAGGTCTTTGCTTTTCTTGCATTGTCTTTCTAAGCTAGTGAGAACAAGTCTTTATTCTGCTTTGCTTCGTCTATGCTCTGAAGGCTTTGTATTGTTCCTATTTTGATTTACTTTGTCCTGTTTTGGCTTCAAAAATTGTGTTTTATAAATCACCTTAATGTTTTATTTCAGACAATGTCATAAATAACTGTTACAATTGATTTTAGTCGTAGCCACCACACAATGTTTGGTGCACATATGGATTAAAATTTGTACATTAGCAAGACGTATAGTAACTCTTCTAATTTGAAATACTTGACAAAATCAAACTCATCAATGAAATTGAAATGGAAGCACAAGTGGTGTCTGCATTTTTTTCTCACTCTTTTTTTCCTTCCTTCCTTCCTTCCTTCCTTCCTTCCTTCCTTCCTTCCTTCCTTCCTTCCTTCCTTTCTTTCCTTCTTTCCCTTTTTCTTTCTTTATTTCTTTATTTCTTCCTTTCCTTCTTTGTTTGTTTCTTTCTTTCTTTGACATTCCTTTTCTCTTTCTTTCGTTCCTTCTTTCTTTCGTTCTTTCTTTCTGTTTCTCCTACTTTCTTTCTTTGTCGTTATTTTTCTATTCGTCTATTTCATTTCTTTCCTTCTTTCCCTTTTTCTCTCTCTCTCTCTCTCTTTCTTTCCTTCTTTCTTTCTTTCTTTCTTTCTTTCTTTCTTTGTGTCTGTGTTTTTTTTTTTGTATTTTTTCCGATATCGTCATCTTTACTTTTTGATTGTCTAATTCGGTTATAGAAAGCCGACAAAAGGAAGCAGAGTTAAATGGGGAAAAAAAGAAAGATAGAGAGACAAAAAAGAAGGAAAGAAGACAAGTCGACGCACCAGAGCAGAATTAAATAGAAAAAAAGAATACAAACTAAAGAAGTGAAAATATACAAAGCAAACATCTAAAAGACGAAATTTAAAAGATAACAAATGCTTATCATGACGAAGTCTAGCACATCAGAAATATTAGGAGATATATAGGCGAAATTAGTGTTATGTTGTTGAATTTAAACAGCAATTTAGAGTCATTTCGACTAGACAAATCAGGTTCATGCGTTTCTTTTAAAATCCTCATTCAACTGTGTAGTTTATGCCGCAAGCAAGATCTATTCATTACAAGATAAAAAAAGTCTGGAACTTGAAGGCTTTTTTAATATGATTTCCTCTGATTTGTAAACAAAACGTGTCTAAGAAAAAATTAACAAAATTGCCGCAACGTTGGATTCGTTAAATATCTCATAACAACTGCCAATTGTTGTAAGATTCAAATGGAAACAAATTTGTGATTTAGTTGGGGTTTCTGGCAATCGACTATAATAGGTGAAAGTGATTAGTGAAAGATTCTTGCAATGAACTATAGTAAATGAAAGTTTTGGCCCTTTTCCGACTTCTTATTTTTTCCATTCTCTTCTTCTTTCTTCAAACAATCATGTACTTAAATGTAGTTGACACTCACATATATTCAACTGATTCTAAATTAACACGTTTTAAAGAGAACAGCACAATGTCTTTGTTATTTAGTTAGTTTAAGTTCTTAATGTACAACTTAAATTTCAGTGATTTTTCCGTCGTTTTACAAAACGAAACTTTGTTTGAAAACATTGTTAACGTTTATCATTCAATTACATGAGCACATTTGTTAGTGGGCATCAAAGTTTGCATTTCTCGCGGGCTGTTTTCGCTTTGACGATTCATCTCTAATCGAAAGTACTATTTGTAGCATCGGCGGGTCAGTTCAAAGAATGTCGTTTTGTCAATTAACTTATTGTATTTCTTTGGAAAAAGCGTCATTGCGGTCTATATAAGGTCTATATAAACATATTCCGACCAGAATAGTCTATTTGACTAAGAACAGGAGTATCTATTTCAAAAAACGTGTGATGGTATTGTTTCAGATGATTACATTTCACGGCGCATAATAGATGTTTTAAAGCCATGAAAAAAGGAAACCATTCATTTATTAAAACGTGATTGAAAACACGAAGTATCAGTTTTGTTACTTTGTAATTTCAAAGGCAAACAAACAACTATTAAGGGGAAATTATAACAACAACAACGGATGCTTCATTGTACGGCTTTAACCAATAACCATGTACTGTACTATATTTTGACCAATCGCAATGAAGTATGTAAAGTTGGCATTTAAATGGTTTCTTTAGGAATGCTTTTAGCGCGTGCGTGCAAAAGGCCCGACCAATCAGAATCAAGAGTTGATTTCTGGCCAATTACACACGTATTCGTCAAAGCAGCAAATCTTAGCTTTATCAAAGCAGGAACTTACTTTGAATTGCTATTCGTTTGAAAGGGGTTACTCGTCAGAGGATTTAGCTGGACTTTATCACAAGCCTCACATAGGTAAGGCAAATGCTCATTTATACCGTTTCGCGCTAGATAATACTGTCTTTTGCGGAAAGAAAATCTCTCTTTATTCACCTAATGGTAATACATTTAGTTATCGTTGAAAAGTATTCTATGAAGAAATTACAGCTTTTAAGTTCGAGTAAATTGAAAAATACACCTTTCAAACTATTAAATATGCATTATATATTTTCAATATATTCTCAAATCACAACAACTTTTAGCAAGCTTGAAGTACTCCGGTCCATTAGAGCGTTCTGTTTCGTCTAATATATTAGTTAGTCTATAAGCTCGTAATAACATGGACTTTAGACCATTTTAGAAGGAGAGGATTTTCCTGAAGGTGCTTTGTAGTTTACTTTTCTTTGTCGCAAACAGGATCACTTGAAATCTGATTACCGAAGAGACATTTTGTCTAATGACTGATTTGATCGTCTTTGGCAGTGTTGTTGAATTTCGCTTTTGTTATCTAATATCATTTGTATTAGCTTTCATATATTCTCGTGTATTTCTTTCTTTCTGTAAGCCTCTTTGCATTGTTATTTCTCATTCTTTGCTGTGTGCTTATATTGTGTGTACATTTTTAATTTCAGTATGTCTATTAATTTGTTTTTGCCATAGACTGTTTATAATTATATAGTGTTTAGCAAGATGATAATTACGTTTTGTTTCTCGATGTTTTCGTTTTCTTTTTAAATTGTTACATTTTCGTTTTATCTTCTTTTTCCTTTTTTTTATTTAGTGTTAATTTGCTCAATTTGTTCTAGCTTTTTAACTTACATTATGACTTTATATTATGACTTTTTCAAATGAATTTGAGACAGAATTAATGTTCACACTGTTATGTTTTCTTTTCTTTTTTTCAGTCCCATTTCAATCTTTTGCTCGTATCCTCTCACTCATTTCCTTCATTTTCCTGTTCCTTCCTTTCGTCCTCTGTCTCTTTTTGTTTCTTTAATTTTACGTTCTTTATCTATCCTTTCTTTCTTTCCTTCTTTCTTCCCTTCTTTAATTTCTTTCATTCTTCCTTCTTCCCTCTCTCTTTATTTCTCCCTTCACAGTACTATTTATTCGACGTATACCCTCACTTTTTATCCCCATGTTTCATCTTCCTATCGTTTTGTTTTTTCTTACCGTCTCATCTTGCTCTCTCTTTGCATTCTCCTTTCTTTCATTTTTTATTTCGTTCGTTCCATTTATTTTCTATTCCTTACCTACTTTTTTCCCTTCTAACGTATTCCGGCTACTAGATCTTTTAAAACTTTTTATTCAAAAGAAATTTTTTATGTTAATTTTAAAATCAGCTTATTCGGAAAAAGTGTTTTTTCCTCTTTCACCTCAAATATCGTAATCCTTTCTCTATTGTATCGCATCACAATCGCAATTCCCTAATCTCTTTATTTAGTTGGCATATTTTGATCACTGTAATGGCATTTATCAATACCACAACATTAATAATGTACTTGAATAAAGACAGCAGTGTATTTTGCAAAATTGAAAACGCTATCAGCTGTTTGCGCTGCTCAACACTTCACGGCAATAAAAGAAATTTCAATATCAAAGGTATGTCAGTCCCTCCCCTATCTTAAGAATTATAGTTTGTAGAAAGTAGTTTTTGTCTGTTATCAACTGTTATTCTTGTGTAGCTGGTGGCGGTTTGATAGAGCTGGTGGAAACAGCAGAAAAAAATCAGCGAGCTCTTGAAGTACTAAAAAAGTATATTTCCAACGCAAAAGTTAGCTTCAAAGGATATAGAATTTGCCAAATATATATTTTGTCGCAAAATATATTTAGAAATATTTTATACAAGATTTTTTGTAGATGTTTTCCAGTTAGAATGGAGCTTTAGCCGGTCGTACCTGCCAACTACGCAAATCATGTCGAGCTTCTTTGAATATATTATACATAAACTATATACATTTTCTTTTTCTTTTTAATTATCTCATTCTAAATTAAAAGTACTTGACCTATACAAGAGAAAAGAATGTCTTCTAATTTGAACGTAATTTACACTATTCTAGATTAGATTGTATTTTTATTATTTTTGGCGGTGCTAGCTAGGCTGGAATCATATGTCTTGCAACCCATGGCACTGTTTAGAAAGTAGCTGCAGATGTTCAATTTAGTGAAAAAAGCTCAAGAAGCCATGTATAAAACATAATAATAAAGCTAAAAGATATATCTTGCTTTTAATCAATATTTTGTCAATGTGATTCAGTGAATATTAATCATTTTTTGCCTAAAAACCTTTATGATTTAAAATGAGATTATTGATAAATGAGGTATCGATTTAAATTCAGTTCTGCCTCCAGCTGCATAACAACTTTTTCCCCTAAGATAAAATGCAGTGAGATTTCTCCATTTTTTTCTTTCTTATTTTTTCAAAGAATGGGAATTTCCTCCAGTGTTTCCCACTAAATCTCAATTTATAGAGAAGAATTTGCATTAATTTGCAAAATTGATTATTCTGGGACTCTGCAGTTGCATGTATTGTGCGCCACGAACCTACAAAGTACCCCAAGTCATAAAATTCAACTTAT
The DNA here is from genome assembly GCA_029948255.1 of Telmatactis stephensoni. Taxonomy (NCBI): domain Eukaryota; kingdom Metazoa; phylum Cnidaria; class Anthozoa; order Actiniaria; family Isophelliidae; genus Telmatactis; species Telmatactis stephensoni. The sequence continues at coordinate 126,174 of JALIZF010001137.1, forward strand.
CAATCGTTCTACCTTAATGGTCTTCAAATTAACAACTTTGGCTGACAGAAATTGTAAAGAGGAGGAGTTTCTGCCTCTTTTGAAAGCCATTTTTAGATAATTAAGTAACGAGAAGTGATCAAGAAGATAGCTCAAAGTATTTTGTGCTACACTCACTCTCAAGGAAGCCTTTTAAGAGCTGTTTTTCAAGTCGTTGGGTGAATTTTTTGACGTTTTCGAATTAAAACCTAAAAGCTCGAAAATTCGTTCATACACCGGAAAACATCAAGTACATATGTAAACACATCTTAGATCAAAATTTATGTTATTATATCAAGAAGATTAATCTGCATGGTACATCTTTTATTCAGACCAAAACTGACGTCTTTTTGACATGCAGCTTCAAACTGACCTGTCATGCTTCCGTTGCTAAGCGATGAAATGACGAAATACTCATATTAATTACTTCTATCTGACAAGTCACTTGAATTTGAGGAAGAATATTGGGAGACGTATTTAAGGTACCGATGCTATGAAGTGTTTTTCATAGCTTTCAAGCTTCCACTGGATGCAGGTTGTCTGATCTACGAGGAGAATCAAGTTGAAACCCAATTTAGAAAGATTGCTTGCTTCAGGTAATTTCTCAACTGCCCAACAGTTATCATTAAAGTGCTGATGCGAATTCGATTTATTATTTGAGAATTTTTTGAGGAAGACTTACAAATTGCGCACTCAAAAAAACCTTTTCATTAAGATTATCTTTCACTTGTAAAAGATATGCAATGTTTGAACTTACTTCTTGTTATGTCCTATGAACAGAAATGCCGGCCCTGAAAAGGTTCCGCCGCCATATTTTCTTAACAGATTATAAGGCATGGTGTGTACAGACATAGATGCCGCAGGCGATGCCCACTTCGCCATTTAATGTCTTTCCTCTTTTTTTTAGCCAGTAAAACAGATCTAAAGCAATAAATCTTACATTTTCTACTTTTAACTTAGATTTAAATAATACTGAAATTTTGTGACTATCTGCACGAATTCGATAAAAAGTCAGCCTTTTTGGTGACGCGGAAGAGAAAATTCACACTTTTAGCTTTAGTTTTTGTTTTTTGGATTTAAAGTTTGAACTTAGTATTGCATCCATATCAATAGCAGATGGCAACAATAGAGTTCTCTTTTTTCATTATCAAGATTTTCTGTTTGACGATATTCACGTAATAAGAAATCTGGCGCAACCTGTCTTTATCGGTTTATCGACGCAAAACACTCAAATTTAGGGTAAAGAGTATTCACAGAGAAAAAGGCTGAATCTAAAGAGCTTTCTCTCAGGTCCTATATTCAGTTTGCTCTAAAGACAGAAAATGACACGTACAGTTATGCTAAGCTCAACATTTTTGTCGTTTGTTTTTGGAAATGGGTACAGTCCTTCAAATGAGTGTATGTATCTCTTTTTATTGTTATTATTATTATTATCATTTTCTTTCTTTTTCTTTTAATCAATTATTTAAACTCAGTAGAAAAGACAATTGTCTATGGGATTTAGTCGAAAAGAACAACAAACCAAAAAAAGATAATCCCCAGAAGTCAAAGCCCCCGCTACCCATCAACGAACTCCTCCGTATCCTTAGATAGCAGGCTGGATACTCTTACCAAAAATGCAACGTCTTTAAATCTAATTACAATGTGAAAGGGCTCAAATCGAGCATCGATTTATCACGAATAAAGGAAGATGAGCATTATTTATGAAGATTTCTGCGAAGAGGAGACAAGTCCAATATATAAGTACAAATGCCAGCCCCGGTGCCATGGTAACTTTAAAGACTCAGAGCGTTCAAGATGAAAACACCTTGCCGAATCGTTCACGAACATGAGAGGCAAAAAAAGTTTAACATTTTCACCTTGACAAAAAAGCAAAGCAGAAAAGACGGAGTTTCGCGCAGAAAAAGAAGTTAGTCAGAATTTGAACACTGATCAGTCGGATTATGTGCGAAACGGCTTATAATATAAGCCGACAGCTTGTGTATATGTTAGCTGATTTAGAAAATCAAGGATTTTCTCTTGAGAATTTCCTTTGAGGCTTAAACGATAATTTGATTTGAATTTTTTTTAAAATCTCCTTCATTAGTGTTTGACGACAGTACTGAGGTTGGACTGACCAGAGTGAGCAACCTATATCATAAAAGACACGGAATTCGATTAATCGCTTGCTGTCAAAATCTCATATCGAACATTGCACGAAAAGCAAACGCAAAATGTCTGTGCTATAGACTCAACGAGTGTAGTGTATTAGGCTTTTAATATGTGGAAAAATGGACGTTATTTGCTGCAGCGTTTTAGCACAGAGCTATAATATATTTTTAGCCAAGTCCTCAAAGATTTCCTTCGTCCTTAATAAAATGCTTCCTTACACATCGAACTATTTTTAGATGTTTTCCCAAAACATCAACAATGCCGAAATGTCTATTTTTGTAATTTTAAGGTCTCAAACAAATTTGCAGTTCCATTTGAGAAGCTTCTAATCATGCCGAGTTCATTTTCCATGGAATTTGTTCCTATTTGTTCAGCTTTGCAGGATTCTTGCGCTACCGGTTAAGAGTATGCCATTGCATACATATTTAGCTTATATCCATTGAAGACAAAACTAAATTGAACAAGAACAAATTTCCATGCTATTTTTACTATGCTGAATTGAGAACTTAAGTTCTCTTCCGTTTTCAAAATTTCAAAATAAACTTGGGCAGAACCCTTTTTCATCGAGACTTTCTGGTGAATTTTAATATTGAAAAAAAAAGATTATTTTTCAAATTAGAAAACGAACGCCACTTATAGTAAAACTGAGTAAACAGTAAACTTTATTAAAAACGAAATGGCAGGAAATAGCACTTTACTCTCGGAATATTCAGAGTTTTTGTCACTTTTAAAGAGCTGTATGTATAAGATAGATTTACCAAAGATGGCCGATTCCCAGCGGTGCCATTTCGGCTGCTTAGTTTGTTTATCATACGTTTGTAGATTGGACTTCAATCAACTAGCTACCACCACCAAGAAACTCAATTACAGTTCTAATTAAAAGAATTTCTCAAGTACAGGAAATGAGCTTTATTAAGTTCATTTAAGTTAAATTTGTATTTTAGTGCCTTATGAAAAGAAAGAACACTTTAAAATTAACTAAGTAAATGAGAAAGCAAAAAGGGTAAAATTCGTACGATGAACTGCTTCTAAGATGGAGATCCTCGCTCCAGTCCATCTCTTTAGGAATTAAGTTGTGTGCCATTGGTGGAATTAAGGTACAGCAAAACACAATGAACTTATCTAATTAGGGCCACAAAGACAAAAGGAAATTAGCAAGGGAACTGACTAGTTTGGGCTGCGCCGGTCGGTTAGAATGAGAGATAAATGGAATTCTGCAACACCATATAAAAAGAAAGCATTTACATTACTGGAACAGGATTAGGACGAAGTACATGCAGGTGCTCACTTTAGAAGGTATCCACCTTATGCATATGTCTGTTTCATAGTCACACTAATCTATTTTCATTGTATGAAAGTTTTACAAGAGCTTTATATGTCTTAAATGAATGGATTGTCACTCGGAAATGTGTTAATTAGATGCGAATGCTTCTTCGGGATTTTAGTCTATCCCGCGCGCGCGCAGCATAAATAACGAACTTCGACCTGCTCGCTAACAGAGCCTTCTGCAGATAGCTCAGTGGTTGAGCGTCGGGCCGGAAATCCGAAGGTCGTGGGTTCAAACCACGCTGAGGGTTCGGATTTTTTCCAAGCTAAAACCCACACTCGAGGAAGCATTCACATCTAATTTATATGTCGTCATGTAGAAAAGGTGGCTTTTAATACTGACTTACAATGCTGTTTTCAATACAATGCAATACAATACAATACAACACAGTAACTTTTATTTGAATGGCTGGGTTTCATCCGTTCCTTCGGGAATCAAAAGACAATGAAGCGGTAGCCATATTGGATGAACAAACAAGGGACGCTAATGAGAAATCTTTTGTTGAAGTTCATCCAAGATGGCTGCCGTGACGTCACATGCAACCCAGCAATTCGAGAAAAGTACATCTTATTAACCGAGCGCGAGGGCCGTACGGGACGTTATGGACCGAGCATTTTGTTTACTCCCTTTAAAAATTCAATATATTTTTCGTTTCATAGTAATCGTGCGAATGAGTATTTCATGCACTTTTTTCTCACATGAAAAATCTTATTGGAGGTATGAATGTCCGCTTCATGATTGAAAGAAAAAGAAGGAAAGAAAGTAAGTAAGAACAGATGAGAAAAAGACTTGAGAAGTATAAAAACAAAGAAAAACAGTCATTAAATACATTGGCCTGGCTTTTAGACAAGACGAGTGTTTTATCGGCTACTCAAATACAAAGGCATATATACTCGTCAAATTCTGGTTCTCCTTCTTAATTATTTGCAGCCGCAGCTGCTTCGTCTTGATTGTCGAAGTCAAAGTCGAATTGGAAGTTAGATAGACTACACATTTTTTGATTGGCAGAAATCAAAAGCAAATTCGCTTTCCATTTTTCGGTCCGTACGGGAATGTATAGTACGGCCCGCTAATTGACCAATGAGAGCGTGCGTTATATGATTGCTATATAATAAAATACACTGATACAATTCAATACAATACAATACAACACAACACAACACAACACAACACAACACAACACAACACAACACAACACAACACAACACAACACAACACAACACAACGCAACGCAACGCAACGCAACGCAACGCAACGCAATGCAATACAATACAATACAATACAATACAACACAATGCAATGATATGCAATGAAGTGCAATACAAAAACAATACAATAAAATGCAATACAATACTGAACACAGTAACTTTCATTTGAATTCGGATTTGTATATAGCTAATATCTCCTAAAGGGTATTTGTGTATAAATGACGGTTTGGATTTTTTTTATACAATACAAATAGAAATAGCAATAGTGGTGAATGGAAATTCATAGTGATGAAATGACTCATGAATTGCTAAAAAGAATGATTTGTAATATCTCTTGTCATATGATCTTCATCATTAGTGATATCTTTTTGTTATCATTATCTGATTTTACAAATAGCTTTCTTTGATAGCAAGATTTTTATGTTTCCTCAAATAGAATCACATTTGATATTTGTAATGAATACTGTTGTGACATATAATAGTCACTCATTGCCGAAATCTTATCTTAACAATTCAATACATAGCCGATCTTAAGAAGGGTGGCGGTTTTTGCAAAATACATCTGTCACGTGACCTATATGTTGCTACTAGATAGAAGAGATACTAGATAATTACAATTCTACCGGTATAAGCTCGTCAGCATAAAGCAGTTATCAAAGAACGCCCTGGGCAACTTAAAATATAAACATAATCCTGCCGTGTAGAAACTGACTAGTTCTCTTGAAAATAATTTCTAGGACCACTGATTTTTTTTCCTTTTCCGCTGCAACTAGTCGACTCAGCTGGCAGCTACTACATATTATAAACATAGCAAACATGCATTAATACATATCTGTCATGTGACAGGCATACTTTTTAATAGTATATCTAAAAAATCCTGCCAAACTTTTTGAGATATCGATCAGCTATATCAAGCATATTTGAGACTTTTAACATCTGTATACCTAGTTAAACATAGCCTTTAGATTGTAGTTGAGAAAAAGAATTATATAAAATTCTTTATACAAGTCACTCGTTTCTCTCAAAATGATGGGTCTCAAAATGAAGAAAAGTCATCATAACTGAGACAAATTAAAATCAATAGAAGTGAAAAAAGAATGGAGAGAAGAAACTCAGACTTAGTGTTGTTCAGTGTTGATGATGATCTTCGTCTTCTTCATCTTGTTGCTCTTCGTCTTCTTCCTCCTCTTCTTCTTCTTCTTAGTTCTTCTTCTTCTTCTTCTTCTAATTCTAATCAGTTCTAATTCTACTTCTTCTTCATTCTGCTGCTGCTGCTCCTCCTCCTTTGCAATTGACCCATTTCTCAGTACGTTGTCCTATCTTGCAGCAAATTCGGCTGATGACGAATGAAAAGGGAAAACTAGAACAATCATTTATGAATCTACTCCTTCAAGACTCACTATTTATCAAAAACACTACTGACGATATTGAGCTCGTCACGTCAGCGGGCATTATGACTATTTCACCTGTGTACCCAAAAGCTTGACTTCCAGGATAAAAACTTATGCTTATATGTTAATCCTTATAGTAATATTGGCCTTGATTTGAAGCGTTGTGAAGATCTCACTTCTAATCAATGACAATGAATTCACGACAGGCTGAACTTCACTGACATAATCTTATTACGCCGGATAATGACTTGAAACTGAAAAGACTGAAAATGGAGTTGCGATTAGTTTGGGAAATTAGGGACAATTTGGGGCATGTCAGATTAAGTAAGAAAGATTTATGTTTTTGACATTCCCTGATATACAGAAAAGCTGTATGCCATATTGTTAATGTTTATAAATCAACATTTTTTAATGGTGGGAAATGTTTTGGAGATGCATGTGGTGGAACCATACTAACGTGGAACTGTGTAAATCATTTCAATACTCTCATTCTAGCTTCTTCTTAATTCGTCTTCTTCTTCTTCTTCTTCTTCTTCTTCTTCTTCTTCTTCTTCTTCTTCTTCTTCTTCTTCTTCTTAACTCTTCTTCTTCTTCTTAACTCTTCTTCTTCTTCTTAATAATTCTTCTTCTTCTTAACTCTTCTTCTTCTTAACTCTTCTTCTTCTTCTTCTTCTTAACTCTTCTTCTTCTTCTTCTTCTTCTTCTTCTTCTTCTTCAGCTCTTCTTCTTCTTAGCTTGTCTCCTTTTTTGCTTCTTTTCTGTCATTGCCTTCTTTTTTCGGTCAGCAGACAGAATTGGGTGATGACATCTGGGTTTTTTATCTATTTTCTATTTTCACTTATTCATTCCGAGTTTGTGAAGCTGCTGATCCAGGGCCGGAAACTATTTATTTTTAACCAATGTTCTGTCATTAGTTAATTTACTTTCAAAACGAATTCAAGCTTTAATTTACTAAACTCCGCTAATGTTAATCCCGAAAGAAACTAAAACTACATTCAATGTAAATATGTCACATAGTCATCTTGCATTGAAAGAACATCGATCACAATAAATTTGATGGCTACTCGAATAATGGCCTGCAGCTGTTATAACAAATGATAAAAGATAGCATAGAATATGAGATATAGAAGCCAAGCAGTTACAATACTTAACCGAACAAAGGAGGATAGAAGCACTGGGGCGCTCTTAATACAAAAAAGAACATTATTTTGAACTTCATCCAATTGTTATTCCTATCATTTGAACCTGAAGATGGCGACAGTGTGTCACCGAAACGTATTTCTTTAATATCCTTGTTCTTTCTTGCAAGATGTATTTCTCAATCCAGTTTAATCAGGATAGAAGCACTGGGGGTTCTTAATATAAATTCTTTTGAACTCATCCAATTTTGACCTGAATTGGAAGAAGGCGTCATTTGGACAAGTACACCGAAACGAATTTCTTTAATATCCTTATTCTGTCTTGTAAATTGTATTTCTCAATGCCATTTAATCAAAGCTATTTGCGTGAAGCCATAAATTCATTTGCAAGCATCAGTGTTAATTACTCAGTTCAGCAAGGATTTTGAGGAAGGTCCTAGAAATCTAAGGAGACTTGTTGTCACTGGATTTCTAAGGGAAACACCATCACTTCGTGATGTGCTATCATTATACCAATAATATAATAGTAGTAGTGTCCACTGAAGAAGATCTTAAAAATGCCGTTTGAAATCATTTGCCTTCCCTGTGGGTTACAGGGCGGAATTGGTTGAGACACAGCACATGAGTTGAAAGTTGCAAGCTTAAAGCTTTGTTCATTAAACTTATCTCTGCGGATCCCTGATGGCACGTGCGCGCAAATTTGCCTTTCCTGGCTGAGTGTTTGGCGGCACTTTGGGCTTAAAACCTCTCCACTAGCCTAGAGGCTAAACTGATATCGCATTTCGATAATAATAATGGTTTATTACAATACTAATTTATACTTGTTATCTCGAAAAGAACGGAACATTTCTCTTCTTCGTCACGATAGTTGTAAGTTTTATTTAGTATAAGTCATACCCAATTAAGTTGAAATTTCTCGATCAATCTGTCTGGAAAAACACTTGTAATATATTTAAGTGATCTAACAGATAGGAATGACTCTCAGTTTGAGCATGTACTTGGTGGGGAATGCGAATCTTCAAAAACGACTAGCCTTGAAAATGCGGTTTCTATAGTTTAGTCTCAAGTCTTAGACATAGTTCAACCACATATATAAGTGTTGAACTTTGAATTATTCCCTGGATTATATTTTTCTGAAGGTATGTTGATAAAAGGTTAGATTTTAGGTTTTATGGTAGGTACGTTGTGTATTGAGGTTAGTTGTAATTCATTTGAGAGGAAGTGGATTAAGAATGTAAATTATAAACCAATGTCCTAAAAAGTTTAAACTAGTAGGAAATTTTAAACCACATCACACTTGTGTACGTACATACAGACATTCTTAAAACGGTTGACAATACACCATACTGACACTTATATATCAATATACTGAACAATCTAGTTTGTTGTGACTGGTGGTGGAAAGAAATTAATCATAGAGAAACATTATTGGCATAGCAAAATCGAAACACTCAAATACAACAGCTCCATATTCATTTATTTTCATTTATTATTTATAGCTATTTTATGTCATTTGAATAAATTGTACTGTACGTAGAATTAATAATAATTGTTATACATAGCTGATTTAAAAAAAGAAAGATACAGTAGTAAGAAAGAAAGAAAGAAAGAATTATGGAGCTCCACTGAAAATAAGGGTCCCATTTAAAGTATAAATTGTATTGTAGACTGTTGAATTCTAAGTTAGCGAATGTAAACCTTTTTTCTTGTACTAGTCGTGTGTCTTTTCTTTTAGTAGCCAAATATGTCATGGACACCCATTTTGAGAGTGAAGGTATATTCTATACAGTTGAAACTGATCATGACGGAGGTGGATTATAGGGAATCTAAATTTTGAGTCAGATGGAAACTGCATATATCTTATTCACATCAATTTTCTATGAAAGAGTTGTGTATGTTTTACCATAATAAGAGTGTTCTCCAGCCTTAGTATTTTATTAAAACGCATCATTCAGATATACCATAGCCTAGCGATGAAACTCGGGTGGTGAGAGGGACGATTCTGTGCTTGATCAAGTGGTTGCTTACGAGAATTATAGTGATTTGTATGGGAAACTTTGAAAACTGGCCGCACAAGAGAGATGGTCGCTTGCAAGGTTGCAAGTAGAGGTTCGACTGTTCCTCAGCTCAATCAAAAGTTTTCAAATTGTAACACAATTCAGCAGCTGCAATTTCAAAGAGGTCACGTGACTCCAAAATCTCAAAACACATTAATGATTTTCAGCTATTGTTTCTTGTCAGCCAATCATAATCGGGTCTTGAATTTCTTGCACAGCATGCATACCGCGGGATAAAGTCAAATCGGTTTGTTTTCGACAGTTGTTTTACAAAATAAAAAAACTCGTAAAGAACCACAACTTAGAATTTAGGCCATTAAACACATTTAGCCTTAGTCGATGTAAAGTTACACTTCGGTTTTTGCCGCACTAATGTAGGTAGGTGGTTGTAGTATTTACTGATTTTCATGATATCGCTAGACTCCTTTATATACAATTAATGCCTGCTGGTCTTTAAGACTTAGCTTATCTTTGTTAAAATTCTTTTATCATTTATCTTAGCTACGGAAGGACATAGATTTGTTTAAATCGAAGTTTCCTGAAAATCTTGCAGTTATCTTTATTACATTCAACCTTAAATTTGCTCAAATTTGTCAACATATACCGGATATTTTGTAACTAAATGCATTAAGGAATTCAAAGACATTTGGCTAAAACGTTTACTTCGACATTCATGGGTTGGAAAATATTTACAACAAGCGTTTCATATTTATATCGAAATGATAATAGTCCCATACAATTGCTGATGCAATTTTGAATGTAGAAATGCGGAAATTGCTTTAAAATTATACGAGATATTCATGTACATGAAAGTCAACGGACGTTGTTTTGGAAGCCATCAAACATTAACAGAATTATATATCTTTGTCAATTTTTTCTGAAGATTACAAATGAAGCTAAGAACTTTAAATTTATGCTATGCAGCAAAATCGTTCGTCTGTATATCAGTAACACTTGTCTATACTAAGACCAGTGAATTCGATGAAAAGGACTGAATGAAAAAGTCTTCGAAATATCATAGAATTTTATTTTCCAGTTTCTGTGTGAGCCTTGTGTTATGAAATAACTATTATATAACGCGCCTTCGTTTCTGGTTGGCCACGGGCCCGTTTGCCGCGAGCTTATGAGAGCACACAGCACGCAGGCGCATATGTTTTTATATGTTTAAACAAAGCTTGAACCCCCAAAAATGGTCGATATTGAGAGGTTTTCCCGTGATGATTTGTGTGTTCCGTGACATTTGCTCGTTTCCGTTGACTTTACAAAAACAACTTTGAAAACAGTCGCATATTTTGAAGTACGCCCACTTGTCAAAGGACTCTTGGCGCATGCATGCTCTCAATAATCTCAATTCCCTTTAATGCATCCAATTGTCTGTGTGGTTGTTCAGCTGCGTGGTTTCATTCACTAGTACTTCTGATTATGATTATTCACTAAATTGTTGATCATAATACAACCACTAATAGACAGACACTTCTTTAACCCTTCAAACTGAGTTCTATAAGGAATATTGGTCCAACTTAACTTGTTTTTATTCAAATTCTTCACAAAGCTACAATCTCCATTGTAAATAACTGAATCAGTGGGAAGCAGAGACGTTTGGCTTAGTGTCCCACGCAGCCTCAGTTTTTACCGTCACGCAACGCTTCTTGGGCAGTAAGCGTGACGTGACGACACACACTGTTACGTTGCTGCGTAAGAGCCTACATTTCAGTGTTGCTAGTTAAGGCAGAATTTTGCAGTGCGCTGTGCAGAGTAGCTAATATGCACGGTCCAGAATTGGGGAAGGGGACGTGGGGATGTGATTCAGGTTTATTGCCGGGTCTCTATTATTTCTTTTGTCAAATATATTTTCATTTTAATATTAATGACGTCATAGTGGTAGTTATTAAGTAATTTGTAACAGCCGCAATATAACGCGCGCTCTGATTGGTTAATAAACACGTGCGTGCGCGCTTGCGTACAAAACTCAATGGATAGCACGTTGACGTGATCTAACGTGCGCGCTGTTCACTACAATGTAAAATGTTTATTTGAGGCCGAGTGACACATATGCTTGCCTTTGTTATATAGATCTAGAAATGTGCACGTTTAACTTACCTCGAATTTTATTCTCCAAAGCCATTGATTTGTAGTTGTTAAAAATTCTGACCAAAGCTGACTATGGTAGCACATCTACCAATAGTATTCTTTGCGGTCTCGCCGCGTAGACTTGAAACCTTCCGCCTGTCGACCGTTATTTAAATAGGTGTATAAGAAATAAAAAAGTGATTTTAAAAGAGGGATATATGATTACCTCTCCAACCAACTCCACTCGACAGTCCTGTTTGGCCCCTTGAAAGCGTTTCTGAGTTCCTGTGTCATTTCAATCGGAAAGTTCCAGAAAACTCGTCCAGTAAGGTAATCCACTTTCCCCGCTTTTTTCGGTTCTTCTGATAGACGCGTGTACTATTTGCTGAAAGTCAGGTTTCCCGCTCTTTTTTACCATTAACAAATGAATTTCGAACCGGATGAATTGATTTAAATGATAAGCACACCTGGCCCTTTCAATTTATAATCATGTTTCTTTCTTCCTTTCAGGGTGTTTTAGCCAGTTAACAATCCCAGACTATGGATGAATCAAATAATACTACATTTGGTGTACAGGAATGTTACTACCCACCAGCCAACCCATCAGCCGAATGGGCCAAAGTCGCTACATATATAATTCTTCTTGTAACGTCACTCATAGGAAATATCATCGTGATCCGAGTTTTCACGACTAGTCAACGAATGCGAACCGAAGTGAACTTTCTTATTATTAATGTTGCTATCGCTGATCTATTGATTGCGGTTATCAACATGTCGATGATGGTGAGATATTTTGTCCGAAGCGCAAATCAACTTCCTCCCATTTGGTTTGGTGGTTTTTGGGGAGAGTTTTTGTGCAAATTTGATAACTTTGTTGCTGGTGTATCTCAAATTTGTTGTGTTCTGTCCATGACAGCAATTGCCTTCAATCGTTATTTTGCAATCATGTTTCCACTGAAGAGCCCCTTGAATGCAAAGAAAACGAAGCTCGCAATACTTCTAATATGGTTCTGTTCATGCGCAGTCTCTTCTCCGACGTTATATGCCATGCGACTTAAAGAAGAAAATGGAGAGTTCCACTGCATTGAAGATTGGAATCCACCATTTAATAACACCGACTCACCGAAATACTACACTTTGGCTCTTTTCATTATCATGTATGTTGTTCCCCTCTCCTTGATTACGTATCTGTATTCTTGTGTCATACGTAAGGTCTGGATGCGACACGTGCCTGGAAACGTAACACAAGCCAATCAGCGCCTCGAAGACGTTGCCAAGCGACGTGTCCTCAAGATGTTGATTACTGTCGTCATAGCATTTGCACTCTGTTGGCTTCCGTTCCATATTTATTTAATGATGGTCAACTTTTATTATGGTATAAATAGCTGTGAAATTTCACCCATGGTTTTGTTCGTAGGACTGTTGTTAGGACATTCAAACAGTGCTATAAATCCGTGGATCTATTTCATATTCAACAAAGATTATCGCAGGAACTTCAAGGACTTGTGTCGGTCACCCTGTGGTAAATATGGTAATCCTAGATACATTACACACACAACACGTTGTAGCACCATAAAGTCGACGAATGGTCAGTTGAGTGGAGGGAAGGACATTGAACTTGAGGAACTTAAAAATGCTACTGATTCGAGCTGTTAAATCTTTCTCTCTTTGAAACGAATTCATACATTTCCATCAGGGGAAAAAGGACAGGCGTACAGAATATCTTCGTATGGTCATCTCTAATACGGATTGCACCTCTGCAATATGGGGACTTTTCTCGATGTCACGCGAATAAAACTATGCGTTTCTTATCTATAGGAAACCTACTAAAAGGACCCTTTGAATGACGAAATCTTTTCAAACAACAACATTATGACCGACCCAGAGCTACTTGTTCTGGTCGGTCTTCATTGGCTATCAAAAATCATATTGACATTGACAACCAAAATGGGAATCAGGTTGTCATATTCCAGTGATATAATTTATCACAATTGTATTTTCAAATGTTCAGCATAACTGACCAAGTTCAGATACACTTGTACGTTGCTTGTCGTACACAGGCATGTTCGTCAGGTACATGTACAGTGCTTGTGGTACCTATAGGCATATTGGTTGCTTTACTAAAGGTGTTGGTACACAAGACTAGCTTTTACCGCAATACTTACTTGCGCAAAATTTGGCATAGTGTATCACATGCAACTAACAAACTGTAATCACATGAAGTGCCCCGTCCGAGAATCGAACCAGGGCCGGAACCATAGAGGCGAGAAGCGAGATCTAATCGCTTAGCCACCCATTCTAGATCTCCTCCCTTTCGACTTTCCTTCGCGCAGTTCTCCTCAGAAAGCTCTCATAATTGAAAGTGTACGATTTGATCCGATTTTCCAACTAACCAGCGAAACTTACAGCAAATTTTGATCTCGGAGGGAAGGGGACGGCCCTGTTACGCAGCTCAGAGTATCCCTTCTGAAATACCAGATGAATTGGAATATATAATCTTGGTTGGAGGCTTAAATGTTTCATTGGGTACCTGATAGGGTCAGAAAATTTCATTTCATTGATCACGTGATCTATAACTTATTGCATCAGGTTTTAATCGAAAAAGAAGTAGGCGAACGACTCCCCCGAGTACAATGATGAGCACTCTTCAGATGATCTCCATCGCAAACTCGTTTCCATGTTCGCGCGACCACCTAACAAGAAATACCTCGCCAATCAGGCCTGACCAATCAGATTCTCTGCCAAAATATATCAGCAGTGCTTATGATGGTACAGAGTCTAACACAGGGGATTCCTTCACTCATATCATAATTTCTTTTGATTTTATATCTGAAGTGAAACCATTGCCATACCCCCTATCCTGGTAATTTGTGATATTAGTCATGTTTATATATATCAATACAACAATGACAACAACAACAACAACAACAACAACAACAACTGTTTATTTGTACTCTAGAATTTAGAACAAAGATCACAAAGATTAAAAATATATTGCAAGATAAAGAGCACAGATGCTTAGAAGTAGTATAGACTAATCGAGCTAAGCAGCTGGGCCATGCGTACTAGCAAATTAATTATATCTATTGTCATTTACATAAAATTTTCAAAGATAAATATAATACAAAAATTTTCAAAGATACATATAATACAAGTAAATGTAGAAGTAGAAGCTCTGTAAAACTATAAGAAAATCACACACACACACACATAAAAAAACATGAGACAGCGACAAGAAACATGTCCATCTTGATCGCTGGCCCTTATACAATTATATATTATAATGCAAGTAATAAGTACAGGTTACAAAGACGGAATATATATAACCAATAAATGGTGGTAAAATAGTTTAATTAATTACTAGAATCAATGGGAAAATAAAACAGAACATCGAGGAATTATTAATGTACTAGTGTGTAGACTGATGTGGACTCCAGCGGTTTATATGATAATTGGTATATCAAATGAGTTCTGATTGGTCGAGAACCGTGTGATATAACATTACCTACGCACAGATGACGTCACAGAATCTTACGCGCGCTTTGATTGGTTGGAATATTTAGATAAATTATAAACATACATCTCTTCTGCTTCGTACTTTTTGTTCTCGCAACATCTTGCATTGAGGTCATCTGTGTATCTATTGCATGGAGCACAAACGCACGGAAAAAAAGGAATCTGTTTGCAAAGAACACTAGTTAGGTTCTTGTAAGATATCTGAGAAAGTACTTTATGTAATGTTTAATAAACGAGCAGGAGCGTTTAATCGGAATGCAGCCTCGTGGTTTTAGACCAGAGGCGGATCCAGGGGGGTGTCCATAGGTGCACTGGACATCCCCCTAGCGCCATAAGAGATGACGTCATCAGATTCCATTGTTAGGAGGCCGCCATCTTGGATGTGACGTCATCTCTCAAGAGGCCTATTTGGGACACCCCCTTTGCAAAATCCTGGATCCGCCCCTGTAGACTTGATAAAACACGATTTGCAAGTTTATTTAACGGCTTCTAAACTCATATGATTATTCATAAGCAAACAAACCAATCGAAGATCTTCGATCGATCATCTGTAGTGACCTTTATCCCACGATAAAACACTGATGCATCATCAAATCAGTCAAAACACTCACGTGTATGCATCAGTGTTTTATCAATACAAGGTCTCAGTGGTTGTCGAAACTTTTGCGCCGTACAGTGCCGATGAAACCTTCGTCCCGTCCATTTGAAATACTTATCACTCATTAATAATTGATGAGGAAACACAAAAGAAAATCATAATCGTGAAGGAGTTTTTAAATCGGCAAGAGATAATCGTTAGTAAATCCATGGATGATTCGAGCTTGGGCTACCTGTGGTTCTATTATTGCGCAGTCAGTCCTTTCGCAAATCAAACCACCAATGGCATATATAACTCGATCGTGGATTGGATTAACATCGAGTTCCAGTGATTTATGGCAGCTTCTCAGTTGGGCTTCCTGTGGTGGTCGCGATCTACCCATTACTAGCTAGCCCATTCACTAACACCATGCGATTAATGGAATCGGTATCAGAATCAGACATCTTTAAAGCAATATATTTTTATTTTTGTTATTATCAAATTTAACCGAAAGATTGGACAGACCTGTAAAGCATTTTTGGGGAATTTTTTAATAGTCATTTTAAATGATCAAATATTAATAATATGAGTTACTGAAACTTCTTTGACAAAATTGAGACATTAGCTATAAAAGAAGAAAATATAATAATGAGGCAAAAGAAAAAAAGGGAAGTAAAATCTGAGTAGACTGACCTCACGAATCGAACTCCAGATCACTAGGGCGGAAAGCCATAGTACCGTGGCCCATAAGGGACATGCAAGATGTAAGATGCAAGATGCAAGATGTTAGATGCAAGATATAAGATGCAAGATGCAAGGTGTAAGATGCAAGATGTAAGATGCAAGATGCATGCAAGATGTAAGATGCAAGACTGTCCAATGCAAGATGTAAAACGTAACGTTTTAACGTGATAACGTAACGTTTTAACGTGTAAGATGTAACGTCAGTGTAAGAATCAAAACATTGTAAGTAATGAGGTTGAACTATTTTATTATTAAAGACATTTTCCAGTGGCCTTTAATCAAGTTTAACTTTGTTTCAAATGGAAAGCAGTCACGGCTGGGGTCTGGACACCTCTTCAACGAACAGACGACTTGTGGTCATCCATCCAGTGTATGCGTCAGCAAAAATCGTCGACCTCCCTGGACAGTTTCCGACGTTGAAACCAACACGCACGTGACCTCTGTGGATCTTGTCACAGTGACCTTCAATATGGCGGACGCGGTGGATATTCTGGCTCTTTCCTGTCTGCATGTACAGCGCACCGTCAATGGCTCCAGGGGACTTGCACTCAGTACCATTGAAAGTAAAGAACCAACGTTTACAGCAATCGTTACATCCATGGATCCTGAAGTCTCCGTTCCAGTAGACGTGGAGGATGGTGTGGCTGAAGTTCTTCTGGAAAACACAATCCTAAAAAATATAAAAATATATAAAATAAACTGAGAGAATATAGACGACGCTTAATAAGAAGCACAGTCAAGCGAAAATGGCCTTTCATTCTCCTGTTCCTCTAAACATATCCCTTCAACAGTAAGAATAGCCAAATCATAATTCAACAAATACATAAAAGTATGTAGTTTAGTCAGATATGACTATATTTTTATCAGTACATGAAACTATAATTACACACTTTTATAAGCCCGTTTTCTCTGTCGTCATTAAAAGGTTTCCACGAACATTCCTTCCAGTTTGAATGAGATGAAGGTCCTCTCGGTCCAGGCTCTCCCTTGTCTCCTTTTGGTCCGAATTCTCCTTTTGCTCCCTGGGTTCCCTGAGGACCGGGGTTACCGGTCTCCCCAGGGGATCCGGGGGGTCCTTGTTTTCCTGAAGATCCTTGGACTCCTTGTGGTCCTTGTGGTCCTTGCATACCTTGAGGACCTTCACGTCCATCCCGACCATCTCGTCCAGGAGCTCCGGGTACACCCGGTATACCAGGACGACCCGCCAAGCAGGAAGAATCTGATGACTAGAGAGAAATCATAACATTTTATGACTGATTGGATGTGCATACTCTATATAAAAAAGCTGTCAAATTACAGGGCGAACACTCTCGGAAGTGACCGTGAAGACTTTTGGGAGTTACCAACGTAACTGGTCTTTTTCTTTGTTTTCAAGCTGTCTTAAGCGACCATTTATGTACATCTAATCAGATTGTAATTGCATATTTTCCTTTTTCTTTTTTTCTCTGTAGAATGGTGATCCGTACTAATATTCGTGAACGACATTAAGTAGTACTAATTTATGCTCTTTCTGAATACTCTTTCTGATGCTTAATTTATAGTGTTACTCAGACTATTTAGTGAACAAAACGTGAAAAGTATCGCAATTCCCTAATCACTTTCTTTTATTTCGAGACCTCAATATTTTGTAGTATGGACGTCTCAATATGCCTGTGTTTTTTTGTTTTTGTTTATTTGTTTTTTTGTTTGTTTTTTCGGCCAAATTTTTCATTCATTTAATTCTTAATAGACCTTTTTGCTTTACCACTATTTTCGAAATTCGGGCGCTATAAAATGACTAAACAAAAGGTGGCAAGAACGTTTGTGTGGAATGTGAAGTTTCTTTAATTTGTTGGAGCAACAAAACCTAAAACCACATCAATCTATTCCATTGAATTTCATGTAGACAAAGAAACGAACTCACGTGATACACATACGTTATAATTAAGGACGTTCGCGGCAATGATCCTATGGTCAAATTTTGTAAAAAAAAAATTGTAGGAAAGTACTTTATAATATTCAGATTTTAAAAAGCATGAAAAAGGGAAGTCACCATATTTGTTCTGAGCTATATACGCTCGACAAAAATGCCGATTAAAAAAACGGTGTATACCGAACAAAGTAGTGTTCTTTTAAATAGAAAAACGTCACTTACAATATTATTAGACTATCGTAAATAAAAATTATAATAAGGAATATATATTAATTATAATAAATAAATAAATAAATGAATAAATAAATAAATAAATAAATAAATAAATAAATAAATAGATAAATAAATAAATAAATAGATAGATAGATAGATACTGTAGATAGATAGATAGATAGATAGATACATAGATAGATAGATAGATAGATAGATAGATAGATAGATAGATAGATAGATAGATACATAGATAAATGAATAAATAGATAAATAAATGAAGGAATGACGGAATGAATAAATAAATAGATAAATAAATAAATAAATAAAAATAAAAATCAATCAATCAATCAATCAACGTAAAATAATTGGCGCCGTCGCTACGTGACTCCGCCCAATACGGAATATATTTTCTTCCAACTAGCCGTCAATATTTTGTAGTATTGCCGTCTGAAAATCGCAATAAGTATAATATTGTTCGCACTTCTTGTGTTTGTACTCACAATATTTCATATTATAACTAAACAACCTTTCCTATGGCTATTTCCTATGTTAAATATAGTAAGTTTTCCTATGTTAAATATAGTAAGTTTTCCTATGTTGAATATAGTAAGTTATGGACTTACGTGTTTTGCAGGTGAGTTGTTGCACATAGTCTTGGTGATTGGTAAAACAACAAACACGACCAAACACAATACCATCGTGTAGGGCTTCATTTTCTACATGAATTGATAGTAAAAAAATATACATGAGGAAAAATTGTCATTATTAATTCGGATATCATCAAGAGACCATAATACTAAGAGAGCGAAACTCAGTATTGATGTCTGTGCGATGTTCGTGGCGGCTAAGACTATTTTTAGTAACTTTGCCATCGCGTGCGCAAGGCTCTCAGAATACCGAAAGCAAACCGTCCCGTCTGCGCGCACGTCAAAAATCAAATTCTATTGTTTGAGAGCCTTGCGCGCGCGATGGTCGGCGAAGTTACTAAAAATAGCCTTAGCCTCCACGAACATCGCACAGACATCAATACTAGTGAGTTTCGCTCTCTTAGTATTATTGTTTCTTGATATCATATATATGTTTTTGTGCAATGACTTGTTTTTCATTCCAGTATGCAAACCAGATATGTCTACAGGCAATTTTTTTTTCCGAAACGGAGCGAGGCTATTACATAAAAAAAACATGAGTTTTCTCTCTCGTGGTGTCCATGTGAAATCTTGCACAATGTTAAAGGTTTAGACCCAAAGTAATCCTAGATATAGAGCTACGCCTAAAAACAAGAACTTCCAGTTTTATAGCAATGGAATATATCATTAAAAAATCGAGCACAATAAACCTTTATTTTTAGTTTATAAGCCAGGAAATATAATTCAAAATGTAATAAGCACAAAGCCACGCCCTAACAGAGTACTTACAGAATTTTAGTGGTATAATGGTATAATGTATATCAATGTGTATAAAAAAGTCATGATCAATTACTGAGATAATTAATTCCAAAAATATCGATAAGTAAGTAATTGATTTCTGGGCGTGGCCCAACCTCCAGAATTACTCAGGACATGAACCTCTATCAATGTGCCGAATTTCATGCTTGTTACACAAATTTGAACAATTCTACATCAAAGCTGCACCATTTTCCTGGATTACTAGACTTTCGGGAATAAAGACAGTAGTTCTCTAAATTCGATTGCTTCTGAGTCTAAATCCTGTGTGGAATTTTGCAACAGATAGTAAGGTGTTCTTTGGAATAAATTAACAAACCACTGCATGATGAGAGTTTTACCTTGGCAGCTCAAACGTCGACTCGATGTAGTTGCTTACTTTTGAACACTTACTGAATTACATCTAGTGCAGCAAAGACAACGACACTTGGCAGCAAGGATGTTAATTAACATCTTGTTCTATCCCATACCAGAACATTTCAGGAAACAATTCGACAGAATTTGTAGAAGTCGAGGTAATACAAATTCGCAACGTTCACCTCTGGTCACAAAAATTACTCCCCGAGTTTGCTTGAGGATAACATTGGCGTTTAGCTTCTCATGTGTCTCCATATTTTGTTTCACAAGTTACAATTAATAGGAAAAAAATTCACCTTAGATTTTAGGATTTATGACCAATTTTTCTCATAAAGCCATTTTTAAATATCGTCTGATATCTCGAAATATTTGATGCAATTCGCAGAAAAATAATTACCGGTACAAAGTTCAAGGCTTAAAGACAAATGGCTGCAAACTTCTCATGCAGAAATCGGACAAGATTTTGATGTAAAAAGACGCAATTGACTAAAATTCATGCCTGACAAATCAATAGGTATACGGGCCACCTTAAATGGAGAAAAAATTAAAATGATGGTTTTTGGCTACTGTAACTGAGTCAGTATACGTAATTGCTGGGATCCACGAGGATGGCTGCGACTTGGCTTTATACAAAACTGATGCCTTCTATCATCTATGGGTGTTACTCTGATTCACTTTTGATTTAAAAAAATACATACACCTATTTCAAAAAAGGTTGTCAGAGCTAAAGGCGATAGGCGATAGGAGATAGGTCATTCAAATTCCAAAGTAATCAAGAAGTTTTAAAAATTGCTTCGTTATTCCGTTCGTTTTGCTAGCTCCGAACATTGGATATGAATCGCTGATTGTTGACTTTCTTAATAAAAACAAATAGAAAACCCAACCGTGAATTGTGGAATGACCTATCTCCTATCGCCTATCGCCTTTAGCTCTGACAACCTTTTCTGAAATAGGTGTATGCATTTTGAGGCCAAACATTTTCTTACCTCTTCGTCAAGTTGTGCGATGATAACTTTGTGGGTTTGATCTCGATCTGAGAGCGCAGTTGTCTCTGGAGTTCCTCTCGATTGAAAGTATCAACGAGAAGTGCGGAACTTGTCCAAACTTACGAGTAGATATGGAATGACATCCTATAGTGCGTGCTAGGACGATCCTAGTAAACACCCCATAAGTAGATTAGATAACTAGAATTTAATTTGTTTGTCAGACGAGCTTTAATAGACCCTTATCACGTTAGTGTGACATTATAAGATCTTTGATGTATGGATAAAAGGAATTCACTATCAGATTTATCATATCAATATTACTAAAATTGCAGAGTTTCGTAAAGATTGCTCTTAAACTGACGAAGTTATGAATTTTTAAATGTAAGCATTTGGTGAAAATTTTTGCAAAGAAATGTATGTGTCTAGCCTGATAACGAGGCTGGGCTGTGCATGCGATGCACGTCCACCATACATTTCTTTGTAAAAATACTAACTTTTGAAAATTCATATCTTCGTCAGTTTAAGAGCAATCTCCCCGAAAATTTGAGTTTTTATTACTATCGATGTGACAAATTTGATAGTGAATTCCCTTTCCGATAAATCAAATAATTTATATGTCATGCTTGCGTGACATGGGCCGGTCTATTTGTTGCTCCAGATGCTCCGGAGCTCTGGGTGGCTTAGTATACTAGTATACTCGTTAGTATACTAAGCCACCCAGAGCTCCGGAGCATCTGGAGCAACAAATTAAAGCTCGTCTGACAAACAAATTAAATTCTAATTATCTAATCTACTTATGGGGTGTTTACTAGGATCGTCCTAGCACGTACTATAGGATCCTAGCAGGCGAACCAACTTTTACGTTTAGTTTACATGCCCGAAGCAGAGTTTAAAGAAATGAGTGATATTGCTCGTCCTAGTATATAGATCACCCGAACTACCACAGTGGCCCCAACATTAGCGTTTCCTAATCCTAGTTGGCAAAGTATCTCTACTTTTTCTGTTTACATGACCGAAAAATACTCCTATAGTGCTAGAATATTCCTACCGGCGAGGCAGGATGATCCTAGTAGTAGGATGATCCTAGTACCCGAAGTGAAGATACAAATTTCCATGTAAACAGAATGCAGTAAATGTATAGCAGGTAGGATGATTCGCCTGCTAGGATGATCCTAGTGCTAGGATGATCCTACCGCCATATGTAAACACCCCCTTAGTTCAATGTGAAATCACGTTTTTACTATCAAATTGCCAATGAAATCAGCGAAAGTCACGAATGCAGGATTTAATACATGGAGATAGAATTTCGTCAGTATGGTAGTGGTCTATATAATTACAGTAGTCACTTTTGCCAGAAGTTAATGAAATTGATGGGTTTAGTTATGAGTAACAAGGGATGGAATCAGAAAGACTTTTCCTAGTTACATTAATTTTTCCTTTATTCAGATTGATAAAAATCCCAATGCAATATGCCGGCCACTGCTGTCGCTACGTGGGAGAGCCCATCGCAATATGTTACCGGAAGTTTCAGGCTTCACTGAAAGTCGCCTGTCTTTAGTTTTCGATTATTATTCTCTCCTCTTGTTTCTTTGTCTGCTTTGCTGGCGATCTGTAGCCGGTAAACAACAATTCTGAGTTATTTTTAATTTGTTTTCTAGATGAGCTGACTGGTTAATCACCCATAGAGTGGGGACTGATGTTATCCTCCCACTCCTTCTTCCCCGAAAACCCGCATTATGAAACCCCTTGTTCTCTAGGGGGTTCTCTCGGCTATTAAAAATGCTCACCATAATACAAGAATAATACGAGCATAAAGAGAAAACGCGTTTTTTCACTTTGTTGTTAAAACAGGCTCATTAATATGCAAGCCAAAGTAGTGTAACGGCTAAGCCTGAAACGAGTGATCGAGCCCAGGTCGGAAATATTTTTCTTTGCCTTCTCTCTTTTCTCTCTCTCTCTCTCTCTCTCTCTCTCTCTCTCTCTCTCTCTCTCTCTCTCTCTCTCCCTCTCTCTCTCTCTATTTTTTTTTCTTCTTTCTTTCGAGTTATCATCAGTTCTTCTGCTAATGTCTGACGTTTTGCTAAAGAAATTACAGTAGAATACAAGGTCACGGGCGTGCCTCCAGTGCGGTTGCGTTTGATCTATACAAAGTAAGTACTTCATGGCTGAATGCCATATACTCGTCTTCCTATAGTCGTCTTCCCAATATCAGTTTACAATAAACCTAAGCCTAGCGCTTAGTCATCTACGGTCAGCCTCGCTGTACGTCTTTGTCAATTTCAGTTTTTCATATAGTTAGTTGAGATCATGCTTTGTAACCTTATAACCCCAAAGGTTCGCATCTTAGCATTGGTTGGGGGTACACGGTCCCTTTTTCCACAAAGTGGTTTTTGGGTTTACGCGTCCGGCTATGATGCTTTAGGTTAAGTCATATCATTGTAATCATTCAGTTCTGGAATTCTGTCTGTTGTTTTTCACGAATAAAGAGTTTGTGGGTCAGGCTGACCAACCTACCCAAGCGTCAATGGCTGCTATGTTTGTGTGTGCGTGTTATAATGCGTAGTGGAGTCAAAATCAATTTTTTCCAAATTAGTTCTCGTGCCCAGGCCTCTGGCCGCGCGCACAGGTCGAGGTTTGCAGTTTCTAATAATCTATCAATCTCTCGTACGTACGTCGAGAATTTTCAAAACTGTACCCAAAAGCCTTTGGGAACCGCCGTCATTGAGCTTCGCAGTAAGGTGTTTGAAAAACTAGAAATAATGTGGTCAAGATCGGTCAATATTTGTGTTTGGTTTTGTCCTTGTTCTGTTCGGTTTTGTCCTTGGAACGCTGGATAATAAAAGCAATGAACTACACTGTAAAGTAATGTGATAGAGATTCCACAGACTAAATAAATATAAGGCTCAATCAAGATAAAATTTAAGCTTCTTCGTTTGAAGTTCAACATGACGGCGCTTTCATGAGTTCAATAATTAAATGTTATTGTCGATCGGCGCCGAAGAGATACTAGCGTGACTAATTCATGGGTAAAGTTTACTGTGTTTGCGTGCTTCCTTAAACTAACCGTTTCAATTATCAGAACCGCGCGTGTCAATAAACAAGCTGCTGGTCAGTCTGCTTGATTAGGAAGGTAGTCCTCTTTGATTTCATTTCGACTGAATGTAATGATTCTAAGTTTAATAAAGTCTCCTATAATTACTGTTCTTACCAAAACTCATTGTTTTCACTCTGCATTATACCAACGAATGCAGAGAGAAAAAGCATAGAGCAGCTGCATTATTGCAAATAATGCCGTCTGTCTAATCTAGCAGACGGCATTATTTTTAATAATGATGTGTGATTCTGTGATCCCACAGCATTATTAATTATAATGCAGCGTGTTTTGCTTACAGGGGAACCAGATTTGCAGGATGATAAAGTTATGTAACTACAAAGCTAGCAGTCACAGTACTTTTCAGAGCCTTTTCAAAATCCAGCTCCCCATTCAGAATTTAAGTATCCGTAGCCTTTCTTTGTTATGACAAACACGGGTATCAAAACGTGTGGGATACAAAATCAGCAGAACTACGCATGCTCAAACAATACTTCAACTTTTAAAAATAAATAAATACCTCAATTTAAACAATTTTGGTGATTTTGGTGGTTATGAAGTTGACCAGTAATTATGAAAGATAATCACTTCGGCACACAGCATTCGTGGGTATAATGCAGGCAGCTTCGGGCTGCGCCTCCGTCGGCTAGAGCCTTAGCTGAAAACCTGAATTTTCGTTGTTTTTGTAATTGTATAGTAAGTGCAGAAGCGATTGACTCAGGTAAATCGTTATAACCGACTAATTCTCGTCCCTGTAGTCTAGCTGCCTGCATTATACCCACGAATGCTGCGTGCCTCAGCTGATTATCTATTAAATAACTGTTAGCAAATCCATGGATGCGTCGAGCTTGGGCTACCTGTGGTTCTATTATTGCAAAGTCAGCCCTTTCGCAAAAAAAATCAGAGGAAAACATTTTAGGAAGGCCTGAAAGAGGGGAAAAAGAGAAAAGAAAAAATTCGAGGAAATATTTGGAGTAAAAACAAACAAGTAAAAAGAAAAAACAATTTGCTCTGCCGATGCTTGAACACGCGACCCCAAAAGGCAAAAAATCTCGGACAATGCATCCAGACACCATAGGAGCTGAATCATCGCATTGATTTACGGTACGGCTGAAGATTTCGGCCCCAGCCCCGTTATCCTTCGGCAGAACACAAGTTACAACGCTAACGCGGCAAGCCGCGGGCCAGTGAGGGAGAAATTAGCCGGATCCTATAGTCCATTTGTAGCTAACTCCACGCGTTGCGCCACTGCATCCTACGAATGACGTAGCAGCAAATTAAAATTTTGATACTTATAGTAGTCCAGTCTGAACAATAGCCATTGTTGTGTAGATTTATGTTAAATCGTCCTTTGGGAATCACTGGTACACAGGACGAGAAAGTTGCACAAAAATGAACCCATTCAGAATTCAGTATCATTACATTTTACAAATAAGATTGTGTATTAAGGTCTATTAATGGATGAACATTCGTCTGATTGTGTATTTTTAAATCAAAATGGACTTACTCATAACTTATATTTTCTCCTCAATATCCGTTTTTTCACGTGGATGACTTGTCGAATTTATATGAATAAAAAAAATCTTGACAAAATATTATTTTTTATCCCGAGAAAATATAATTCATAACGCGTGTAATGTTCTTTTTATTATATCAGAATATGGATGACCTTGAGAGCAAACTAAAATATAAATAAAGCATATAACTTTATTACGAACAAGGAGGCAAATACGACTGCAATCTTATACCTGGGGCCGGTTGTACGAAGAGTGAATAGCGCTATCCAGCGGATAAATCCTTATCCAGCAGATAAAATTTATACAAAATCTATACAGTGGATAAACTCTTATCCGGTGAATAACTTTATCCAACCTTCGTACAACCGGATCTGATCCCTGATCTGAAAACTCTCTGTCGCGGAGAATTGAAACCCCATAATTGTTTCTTTTTCAGGTCGCGATCAATGCCGGCTTTGAACAATAGCTCGCACACTTCACTATTTTTTCCTTTACCGCCAAGATGAATTTTAAGATGAATCAGTCACTACGATATTTTTAAGCTCGTAAAACGGTAATCAGGTTTCGATGTCGACTGCACGTTATTGCTCGTTTATCGCTACCGGTATTCCATGACGATACCATAGACCATACTCGGTTTTCTTTTTAATTCTGTTTCCGTTTTCATTTTCTTTTGATAATCTATCTAATTGGCGTCCGAAACCTTCTCTTCGAAAAGTAGAGAAGACGCCAATGTTTGTAAAACAAGCGCGGACAAGATGAAGAGGGAAAGAAGCAAAGGGCGGGAAAAAGCGAGCACGAGCGCACATCCGGGATCTGCGGTAGATAATTATTTTACATTTTACTCAGCCAAAATACATATGAAAAATACGAGTGTTTAGTTTCCGGTAAAACACTGACATCCATATATAATGAAATGAAATATTGCTGTCATTCAAAAATGCATCGTTCTGATTGGCGCACATTTACGTATTTAGCAAAACATTTTTTTTACCGTGGCTAGTGATTTTACTGACTTTGACGTCACGGAAAGATCAGTCTTTTGATTATATTGGCTAAAATGTACATTCATAAACGTATGTGTGCTCAGGAATTGTCTTAACCAATCAAATCACGTCTACTAAGAGCACATTGCATACAAATTTGACAGGCTTTCCTTTCAAAATACATTGATCAGTCTGGCACGAGGTAGACTTAGAAGACGACGTTGTTCAATTTGGTTGTGAACTAAACGACTAGAAATTGAAAATGGAGACGAAAGAAGATATAGTTCAACCTGTTTTACTCGTCCGAGTGACACCAAGTACAACCCCACTGTTTGATGAAGTAGAAATGCAAACTCCTGCGCCTAATAAAGACAAGGAAGCTAAAGGCAAAGACACCGAATCGACTGAATCAGGAGATTCAACACGAGTTACAGTCGTCGATGAAACTCGAGAAAAATGGGGAGGAAAGGCTGATTTCTTGTTGTCTTGCATTGGGTTTGCTGTTGGTCTAGGGAATGTCTGGCGATTTCCCTACTTGTGCTATGCGAACGGTGGAGGTAAGACTAAATCAATAGACCGCGTACTGTCTTGTCCGCCCATCAAACCAGATTTTCCTGCTTTGTTCGTGTCCATGGTCCATGCGGATCGTCGGCGGCGACTTGACGCGTCTTTTACCCACAGAAACAGAATTGTTTCTTAGTTCAATGTGAAATCATGGTTTTATTATCAAATTGTCGAATTATGAAATCAGCGAAAGTCATGCAGGATTATGGGGATACAATTCCCAATTATGCAATATGCCGGCCACTAGCTGCTGTCGCTACGTGGGAGAGCCCATCGCAATGTTACCGGAAGTGGCTTCATTGAAAGTCGCCTGTCTTTAGTTTTCGATTATTATTCTTTCCTCTTGTTTCTTTGTCTGCTCAGTCTGTAGCCGGTAACCAGTACGAGTACGAACTCTTGGACCTAAATGATAATAATAAAAGCCAAGAGAACATCGAGATTCAAAGTCTCTGGTCTCCACAGGGTATTTTAATGTAGACGGAAAGAAGGGCCCCAAATAAAAAGATGCGATGTTGTGAATTAATTATCCGGATTCATAGTTTGAACGTACAATGTAGCCTCTGAGAAATCAGCTGTTTACTCTGGCTAGTGAACTGATTATCCTGTACAACATTTACACCAACTTATAAAGCCGCCATTTCAGTTTCAGTAGGAACAGATGCCCCATGCAGAGTCATGCAGGCGGGTTTCTACACGAGAGTGTTGGGAAATATTCGATCGGTTGTTTTTGTGCGGAGAGCTGATGCGATCCGGTGCGATTCAACAAGTTCCCTCCCTTAGCTCTCCACTCAAAATCTCATTGCAAGACAAGAAGAAGAATACGAAGAAGCTGCCATTTATACGTACTTTGTCAGGCTGAGAGATTGCATTGCAATGAAACTTGCAGTTTTTCAAGCAATCCCTTGTTGGAATTGATTATGACTAAATGCTAGATATAGAAAATTGAGAATGTTACTCAAGAATTGGATATCATATTATATCCGGTTATATTTCGTTAGCTTATCTGTGTTTAAAACTATAATGCGGAAAACCCTTCGCCCTTTTTGACTCGTTGGTGATAAAGCCGCTTTGACCTTTTGCTATTTCGGAAACAGTATTACACAGTAAGTTTCATATAGACACTGGCCCCTTTCTTCCATGTACACGGCCTATAGCTAGTCATGATCATGACCGAATTACACTTATCCCACATGCAAATAATATGCATCCTGGTTAGCGATCATCTTGGGGAAAAACCGTGTAAAACCCAGCTGTGTTGGGTCAGTCCTTAGCCGGGTTTAAATTGTGTCAGAAGGCCTAGATACTTTTTTTTAGGGCGGGGGGGGGGGGGGGGGGGGGGGGGGACAAAGATTTTTCTTTCGATTCAGAGGGGAATTCGAAACGAAAAAAATATTTGCGATTTGGAAAAATCCCACTGCTGTATACATAAAGAGTGTATCCATAATTTGTCATTTTCTTAGCGGTTTTAAACCTCCCGTAAGCTACACTAAAGTGACATAATCCTCCGTCTCTCACCATTCGAGTTTCACCGCTTTGCTATCATATATTCGGATGAATGCTTCAGTTTAAAATAGTACTAAGTTACGTATTCTGTTTAACAGTCCTTGTGAGGGATCTGGGGGAGTGAGAGCAAATAACGAGAGCCACTCTGAGCCACTCTTTTCTTCCCCCTCACCCCCACCTCCATATCCCCCGCCTATAAAGAGGGCCGCTACGCGACTATTGGCTATGGAAAACACAGCAGTTATTACGCCGGTAAAATGTACAATGACTCTTTCATGAAAAATTGATGAGAGTAGAGTTCAAACACTAAAAGCGCGCAAAACTTTGTACTGAATAATGCTAATTAAACAATAAAATAAAATGAAATATCACTATTTAATGTAGTCTCCTTTGCAGCTTTTTTGTGTCGTCACGCAAGGCTTAAACTCCCCAAATGATATTAGCATAAAATATCACTATGTTTTACTACCGTGAAATTCCAAAACTAGGGAGGGTCGTTCGGCTCTCGGTTTTTGCAGCTACAACCAGTCGTAACTTTCTGTCATGATTTGGTAGTTGTTATATACTTTCAGGTAGTCGCTACTTGACGTTATCGTACCTTGTACAACTTTTGTATCTTTTTCGAAATACGTGAGACATGACTCTGCGGCCGATACTGGGCCGTTTATACTGGCACAGCCCATAAATAAGCAGTGAAATTCTAGTTAGATCTTTTCAACAATTCAATGATTACTCAATACCGTGTTACGTGTACGAATATTGACTGAGTAGACTATAAAACTATTATATTTAGCTCGAGGTCATGCTGTACGGGCTGAGCGCAGCGGTAATACTCAGTATCATGCCGGAGTACTCGCCATGAAAGGAAATCCAGAAACCGCAATCCACGAATTGAATAACTTGATTATGGAAATCCGAAATCCAGCCCTTTAATTTGAATTCGGAATCCAGTCCTTGGAATCCAGAATCCAGCCCTTGGAATCCGGAATCCAGCCATTTGAATCTATACTAATCTATAAAACAGCTCTAGGAATCCGGACTCTTGAATTGCATCATTCCGGATTCCTTTACATAGGGCGACAGAGATCGGTCGTAACCTCGCATGGACACTATTCTCAGTCTGGAACCAGTCTGGTATCTGAGAAAAACTCACGTTATATTATATTACTGTTATAATTTCACATGGTACTTTGTATTTCTCGAATAACGTTTTTATGTCAAGCAAATAAACATAAGAAATCATGGTGCTGTGTTTGTTTAGTCAGTACTATCTTACTGACTGGATGTAGGTGGACTAGGTGCCACGGAATTCAAATATCGTTACTTTCGGGTGGTCGTCACTTTCAGTTGGGGTCATTACCTTCCGAAAACATTTGAAAGGCCCCCCCCCCCCCCCCCCAAAATACTTTACTTTCGGGCAGTCGCTAATTTCAGGGGATTGCTTGCACTTTTGATTATCTGCTGTTTCCGTAGGAGTCGTCAAAATGTAGACCCCCACTTGAGTTGAGTCTGGTAGACGACCACCTCTATCTTGGCTTGACTATTTTGACTTGACATTTTGGGTGGTTGCTCAGGCCATACTTTTGTCGACAACACAATGAAAATATTGATGATATATGAAAATATTAAAAATTATAGCCTTCAGCACTTAATCTCCCCCGCAAGTAAACTATGGACACTAAGTTACAGGGACCGCGGATCATCGCGAATTTCTCTACTTCGGGTCATAGCCTACGTTAGTTTTATCATTACCGTCATCTCTAATTGGATTAGTTTCAATTTGCGGCGGAGGCTAGAAATGGTTTGGGGTAGTGAAATGCCGAGGGCGTCTAGCAGGCATTGGATGTGTCTCAATACCTCTGCCGGTGCTTTTTTTAATACCATACAAGGCGACGTCATAAAAGGCACAATTCTTTCATCAATCTGTTTAGTAAAGCGACAAGAAGAAGGAAGAAACAGAAACTAAAAGGCGCGGGAATGCACATCCGGGAACTGCGGTACATAATTTGTTTCATATTTTACTCAGTGAAAATACAGTAACTATAAAAAATACGACTGTTTTAGTTTGCGATAAAAACTGACACCGTGTAATAAAAATGATACAGTATAATAAAATGAAAAAAAAAAATAATGGTAGCGCGCTGTACCCTAATTTACCTGTATGGACAGCAGAACAGAATAGAAAATAGTTTTTTTTCCTCTTTTTTTCTCTCTATTTGTACTCATACCGAAATGCTTGTTATGTACACATTACGCATTAGTAAAACATTTTTCACCATGGCTAGTGATTTTACTGGCTTTGACGTCAAGGAAAATCAGTCTTTTGATTGGCTAAAATGTAGGTTCATAAACGTTCTGTGTGCTCAGGACCTTGTCTTAACCAATCAAATCACGTCTACTAAGAGCACATTGCATACAAATTTGACAGGCTTTCAATAAATCACCTTGTATGTATGGCACGAGGTAGACTTTAGAAGACGACGTTGTTCAATTTGGTTGTGAAGTATTAACGACTAGAAATTGAAAATGGAGACGAAAGAAGATATAGTTCAACCTGTTTTACTCGTCCGAGTGACACCAAGATGTCTAACTAACGAAATTAACATAACAGTTTTTTGCGACAAGGCTTTCAATGACAGTTCTTCGTTTGATGGCCATTTTCTGAACAAGTTCAATACATTCTTGACATCCCACTGAGAGCATTGAAATGCTATTTGAAAAGGACTGCATGTCTACGTGGAAAGGAAACCAAGGTTTTTATCACCCACTCAAAACCATACCATGCAGCTAGCAAGGACACATTAAGAAGGTGGATAAAGTCATGCTTAGCAGAGTGAATTTCATTTCATCTTTTGGTTTTCAAAAGTCCACTAAACGTCTGACGAAACCGCCTTTTCATAAATGGAGAATTTGCTTACCATCTCCAAAATGCTCATTTGCTGATCGCAAGAAAAACATCACATTTTTGTCCAAAACATTTTCCATCTCTAACCACCGTCTCACGTTCAATTACTGACATCACCCTCTCAAATTTCTCTTTTTGAACCATGACACGAAAATTGACCGACTGCGTCAAAAAATCAAGCAAAAGATTTCCTTCGATGGAATCTTCGTCAAAGATTTTAGTAACCTCTATCTCGTAATCTTGTGAAAGCCTCTTGTATTTCCACCCATTCTTGAGAATCATATCCGTAACTTCCTTTCCACTTACTTCTCCGTGATCAGCTTCGACCAAGACAGAACGAATCAAATCGTTCTTTTTACCTATTACAATCACTACTTGGCCATTTTCTCGTAATTCTTTCTCAAGACAGTGTTTCAAACTTTGATCGACATCCATGAAATATATGCTGTGGTGAAAAAAGACCAAGTCAAACTTCATTAGTTTGTGTTGGTTGTTGTTGTCTTTGTTGTCGTTACGTAGTCTTCAAAGGTTCCCGCACGAACATCACAAGTTGTCTTAGCTCTTAATGGCTCTGGTAACTTTTCAATGGCGTCCTTGTAGAGACCGAGCATGTAATGGCTTGGTTCAACAGCTCGAATGAACATTTTTACATTTCAATGCTTGTCATGTCGTTGTAGCTCTGCGTCTACTATTTGTAGCATTTCACAATCAATATCTCCATCTCCACTACCGACACTCAGGACACTGAACTGGTGACCACAACTTGTTTGGAGTATCTGGCTTACAACAGACGGAAGATGAAGCCTTAGAAATTCTTTATTCTTAGCAAATGCTCCAGAGCTTTCCTTAAATGTGTCATGACGTTTGGAATAGCCTTCTTCGCTGGTAAATGCTAAGTTCTTGTTCATTTTTTACAGTTGAAATATGATAGTCCATTAACCTAGCAGTCTCAGCGGCAGGTCTAAAATGCGGACTGGTAAAATGCAGACTACAATCGGCGCCCACTTGCGAAAATATGGTCAAAATTCTACGTTTATGAATTGTGACTTTATCCCCCTCGCCCCCTAAGCAATGTTGTCCACTGGTCAGATTCCAGGGTGGGAGACTTTTCTCACTTCAACATTGAATAGGGGGAGGGGGGAATGACTGAATTAAACAAACTTAGTTGCCAGTGGGGAGCAATTTAGTAAGATAGGTCCTTTTCTTCCACAAATGTGTCATTCAAATAGCCGCCGATTGTAGCTAAATTCTTTTAAAATCAAAATATATTGAATCTTCAAGCTGATTAAGAAAAGGAAGAGTAATATGAATATATCGAATTTCCGTCTTTAGGAGTAAAGTTGTTGCGTTTGAATGGCCATCAATTTTTTTCACAGTATTTCAATTATTATTAGAAATAAAATCTGTTTTTTTTTTTAAATGAAATTCAAGAAATCTAAAGGAGTTTTAAGCACTTTAGACTTATAAATATTACCAGTCTGCATTTTCCAGTCTGCATTTTCTAGTCTGCATTTTAGACCTGCCTTGTGTACAAGTCTAAAATGCAGACTGGAAAATGCAGACTGGTAAAATGCAGATCAGCTAAGTTCTTTTAAAATCAAAATATGTTTATTATTAAGCCGATTCTTCTATCAGCTAGATAACTATCAGATGGCTGCTTTTGCATTGTAATCAGTACTGAGCCGTGTTGTAGATAACTGGGAGCGAAACTCAATATGGATTTCACATATATATTTGCCAGTCGTTATATGTACACAAGATCGACTTTTTCTTTTTCTTTTATATTCCCAACGTATTTGTATATCATATATATTTTTGTATATTAATTACATTTAGCATTAGAAGAGCCACCAAGTGGATTTTGCTAATAAACCATTATTATTATTATAAGCAAACGGTCCCGTCCGCGCGCACGTCAAAAATCAAATTCGTTTGAGAGCCTTGCGCGCGCGATGGCGAAGTTACTAAAAATAGCCTTAGCCACCACGAAATCGCACAGACATCAATACTGAGTTTCGCTCTCTTAGTATTATGGTCTCTTGGTTGAAGTTATTGAGAGAGAAATAGATCTAATGAAATGTAGCAGCGATGCCACTCCTGGTAAAATGGGACTGGGGTTTCATTATGCTGATTTTAACACAGCCTGTTTTTATCTCCGTGCTACAGTGCATTTTACTCGGCTCTATGACCATTTTAGAGTTGCTGTAGACAAGCCATTGAATCATCCCCTAAAACGAGGAAGATATTTTATACTCAAGGCATCTGTAGTTCCTCAGAGGACATTCTCAAGACAAATCAAGGCATGCAACAAGCATACGCCAGACTTGTATCCAAAGACCCACACAACGAAGTCTTTGGTCCCCCAGAAAATTTATTCAGAGTTCTAGACCAAAATGAATATGCAGACGATATGATGCACCTCTCGAAATTGTAAAGTATATTGTTGAAACAGCGGAGGAACTGCTCAGTTGGGTGAGGTTTAGGAAACACATAGTCAGTAAGGTAAATGAGTAAAAGCGTATGAAACAAATCAGAGTTAATTCACCTTGTTACTGAAGTGAAGGACATACGACGATTGCGTGATAACTATTTCAACGTATGTTGTACAAGGGCGGTTCCAGGACTCAGACTGAGGAGTTTCACTTCATATTTTATATTGAGTACAAAACAACAAATACAGGTTATTAGTTGGGTAAGCGAAAAATACGGCTGTGTATTGTTCTTGATATTTTTCTTTCTTGACGTAAAAATGAATGTTTAAGTAAATATTTAAAGATGAGAAAGGGGATTCCCGGGAGCCCAAGGAAAAGTTTACTGTGTTTGCGTGCTTCCTTAAACCGTTTCAATTATCAAAACCGCGCGTGTCAATAAACAAGCTGCTGGTCTGCTTGATTAAGAAGGTAGTCCTCTTTGATTTCATTTCGACTGAATGTAATGATTCCAAGTTTAATAAAGTCCCCTATAATCGTTAGTAAATCCATGGATGCGTCGAGCTTGGGCTACCTGTGGTCCTATTATTGCGCAGTCAGCCCTTTCGCAAATCAAACCACCAATGGCATATATAACTCGTGGATTGGATTTACATCGAGTTCCAGTGATTTACGGCAGCTTCTCAGTTGGGCTTCCTGTGGTGGTCGCGATCTACCCATTATTAGCCCATTCACTAACACCATGCGATTAATTGAATCGGTATCAGAATCAGACATCTTTAAAGCAATATATTTTTATTTTTGTTATTATCAAATTTAAACCGAAAGATTGGACCGACCTGTAAAGCTAGGTTTGTTTGGGAATTTTTTAATAGTCATTTTAAATGATCAAATATTAATAATATGAGTTACTGTAACTTCTTTAGCGAAAAAATGAGACATTAGCTATAAAAGAAGAAAATATAATAATGAGGCAAAAGAAAAAAAGGGAAATATAATCTGAGTAGACTGACCTCACGAATTGAACTTTAGATCACTATGGCGGAAAGCCATAGTACCGTGGCCCATAAGGGACATACAAGATGCAAGATGTAAGATGCAAGATGCAAGATGCACGCAAGATGTAAGATGCAAGACTGTCCAATGCAAGATGTAAAACGTAACGTTTTAACGTGATAACGTAACGTTTTAACGTGTAAGATGTAACGTCAGTGTAACAATCAAAACATTTTTTAGTATTGATGTTGAACTATTTTATTATTAAAGACATTTTCCAGTGGCCTTTAATCAAGTTTAACTTTGTTTCAAATGGAAAGCAGTCACGGCTGGGGTCTGGACACCTCTTCAACGAACATACGACTTGTGGTCATCCATCCAGTGTATGCGTCAGCAAAATTCGGCCTCCCTGGACAGTTTCCGACGTTGAAACCAACACGCACGTGACCTTTGTGGATCTTGTCACAGTGACCTTCAATATGGCGGACGCGGTGGATATTGTTGCTCTTTCCTGTCTGCATGTACAGCGCACCGTCAATGGCTCCAGGGGACTTGCACTCAGTACCATTGAAAGTAAAGAACCATCGTTTACAGCAATCGTTACATGCATGGATCCTGAAGTCTCCGTTCCAGTAGACATGGAGGATGGTGTGGCTGAAGTTCTTGTGGAAAACACAATCCTAAAAAATAAAAAGATAAACAAACTGAGAGAATATAGACGACGCTTAATAAGAAGCATAGTCAAGCGAAAATGGCCTTTCATTCCCCTATTCCTCTAGCGCCATGCATTTCAACCTGACAGTAAGAATAGCCAAATTATAATTTTACAAATACATAAAAGTATTTAGGTTAGTCAGATATGACTATTTTTTTATCAGTACATGAAACTATAATTACACACTTTTATAAGCCCGTTTTCTCTGTCGTCATTAAAAGGTTTCCACGAACATTCCTTCCAGTTTGAATGAGATGAAGGTCCTCTCGGTCCAGGCTCTCCCTTGTCTCCTTTTGGTCCGAATTCTCCTTTTGCTCCCTGGGTTCCCTGAGGACCGGGGTTACCGGTCTCCCCAGGGGATCCGGGGGGTCCTTGTTTTCCTGAAGATCCTTGGACTCCTTGTGGTCCTTGTGGTCCTTGCATACCTTGAGGACCTTCACGTCCATCCCGACCATCTCGTCCAGGAGCTCCGGGTACACCCGGTATACCAGGACGACCCGCCAAGCAGGAAGAATCTGATGACTAGAGAGAAATCATAACATTTTATGAATGATTGGATGTGCATACTCTATATAAAAAAGCTGTCAAATTACAGGGCGAACACTCTCGGAAGTGACCGTGAAGACTTTTGGGAATTACCAACGTAACTGGTCCTTTTCTTTGTTTTCAAGCTGTCTTAAGTGACCATTTATGTACATCTAATGAGATTGTAATTGCATATTTTCCTTTTTCTTTTTTTCTCTGTAGAATGGTGATCCGTACTAATATTCGTGAACGACATTAAGTAGTACTAATTTATGCTCTTTCTGAATACTCTTTCTGATGCTTAATT